>JAXQQM020074186.1:0-123920 GCA_034641835.2 Pinus albicaulis | reverse complement strand
TGGATTTTCTTGTTGAGTCTTCCCTCATAGGATAAAATACTATCTCAGGTCTTCACGGAGCAAGTCTGGAACAATTTTGAGAAAAATTGGAGAAGTTTTGGCATTTTCGCAATTTTGGACAAATTTTAACAATTTCTGTACACAGCATAAACGCAGCATGTTCACGCTACCTTTATTCTCAGAACATAAAATTGATGAAGGAGAGATATTTTTGGATTGGGAGTGATGAATACATCTGATATATACTTTTCTTGCCACATCGGTTGTTATTCTTCTTAGGAGGATCCTAGAACTAGCTAAAAATCAGCTTTATGCCTCAATTACAGAGCCATGTTACCTATATAGCACCAATTTTGGGAGAATTGGTATTTGAAGATCTTGAAGGATGTTTTTTGCAAGGGAAACAATTCAGATGGCTATCATACACACTCACCTATCTACAACAAATTGTAGAGTCAAAATTGAGCATGGGAGCATCATCAAATTGGTTGTAGAAGACCACACTACCTTTATGACAGTTTCACTACCTTTAATTCTAAAAATGCTATAGTTATGCTAGAAATCAGTTTTTATTATCCTGTGGTAAAAAATGGAATTACCAATGATGTAATTGAGTTTATCATGATGTAATATGTTGCATGTAATGTAGTGGAGGTCGAATTCATGGGTTTTTATGTATCAAAAGGCCAAAAAACAACTCATTTTTCATGCTTTTGCCACCTTTTTGGAGCCTCTGTTATGCTTTTGAAGTAACCTTGGGAGAATGGAGTTTTGGAGGCCTTCCCATGGGACATTTTTCTAAATTCAAGATGTTATGGAAACTAGACACACAGGGCTAGTTGAAAATTCTTTCAGAAGTGGGTTTGGACTCCCAAAACTACCTCAAAAGTGCCTACAAACTTCTGTTACGCTTCTGCAAATTTTTATTACACTTCTATCAGAAATGTTACAAATCAGCATTGGATTCCTCATGACACTTGTCAAGATTATAAAATGTCACAAATTCGAGGTTTTGTTGTCCTATGATTTGGAATTAAATTTATTGAGTTCGTATTTTACTCCTATCAGGAGGGAATGTGTAATTTAATGTAAGGGAGAAACACTCTTAGTTCATAGCTAAAATTCAGGGAATGATTTATAACCTCCCTAGAATCTAGGAAATAACTCATATTGTGTATTTATGATCCATTTTGGATGGGATTTCCACCTGATGAGGTTCCATTGTCAATATTTTCTATAATTAGACTCTATTTAGTCTTTTGTGGGGTTGGATAATCTCACTTTGCAGTGGAGCTTTTGTAATTAGCAATTTGGAATGAAATTAGAGACATATTTGCAGAAATTGTGTTGAGATACTTGTGGTATGCATTGGAGAATCTGTTCTTATTATGTATTTTTATCTATTCATGCTAAATTAGATATCTTCTTCTTTCATATACATTTTTCCATATGTCTATATTGTAAGTTTATGAGCAGAAATCATGTTTTTTCATGCTCTATTTTAGACAAGGTTTACATGTTATGTTTATTTGCTTCTAAATGAATGAATTCACCTTAGTGCTCATTCAGAATCTCTCTTACTTCATCCTTTACTCAATTACCTATAAACATGCTTTCAAACTACCTATCTAGCCTCACATATTCTTTTCAAATTGACCTTGGAATTTAGACCTAAAAACCCAAACACACAATCTTCTCATTGACCTTTCTATCCAACACTTAAAACATAAAAAAAATCCTATTTACTGAGCTTACATACCTAGCCTAAGATCATTATATATTCTAGTCATTCCTTTGACTAAAAAAGTGACAATGAGAGAACCCTCTCTTTTCCTGGTAGGGCTAGCTACCTGACCTAAAGCCTGGTCTGTAGTT
Organism: Pinus albicaulis; assembly: GCA_034641835.2. Taxonomy (NCBI): domain Eukaryota; kingdom Viridiplantae; phylum Streptophyta; class Pinopsida; order Pinales; family Pinaceae; genus Pinus; species Pinus albicaulis. Next base: position 122,045 of record JAXQQM020074186.1, on the reverse strand, counting down.
ACCTTTCTTCAATCCCATTTTCAACCTTAAGAAGTTGGGGAGAGTGATAATTTTTTTGGCGCCGTTTCCGGGGAGAGATTGATTAACTTTCCCTGGGAATATTTATTTAATCCTCTGAAATTTATACTTGTAGGTGAAAAGCTCTAGCATTCGAAACAGGTTGAATTCTTAAATCTGAGCCAAATTCTAAAATTCCTATCTTAAGCCGGCTCCTAAGAGACATACTAGGTCAAATCTAGAGCCAAATCCATCACCAATTGTGAATGACCCAGAGATTATTTTAAGAAAGCATAAAACCAAGTCTTGGAAGGTTGGAAAAGATATTCCTCCAATTTTCAAATCAAATTCCTTTCCTGCGAGACTTGTTTCAGAATATTTGTTTCATAATTCAGTATTTGAAAGAAATTTTTTTAGATCTAAGTCTGAAACCTTTCTTTTAGAAACCACCTTTGATCCTTTTGATTTTGAGACCTTTGTACCATTTTCTGAGTATTTTTATTCTGAAGTTGATAGTGAAGTTTGGTCTAATTTTCACAAGCTTAAAGGTTTGGTGGATAAGTTTCAAGAAACTTCAGAAAAAGCTTATTTTCAATATCAACAGTAGAATTTTGCCTCACCTGTCATTATACCTCCTCATACCGCTACATCATCAACCCTTCCCTTCATTCCATCATTACCTCTACAAGTTTTTCACTCCATCAACACCTCCACCACCTCCTCCATTAGTCATGGCCAGATTTGCTCCGTTGATCCTACCTCTTCAACTCACTCCACTACTCTAGAACTATGGTTAGAGACTTCCCATTTTAGATGGAAAATATGAGGTTAAAACTTATCAAAACATTTCCAAAGTGATTTATTTAATAGATCTTGAAGAGATCGACAATGAAAATTCCAACATGCGCATCATTGCACAAAGTTTCTCAAGAGAGGTAAAGAAATGGTTTCTCTCTCACACAGTTGGTTCAATGCTCCGGGTTAATTTTTGATACCTCTTAACCAAGACCTTTTACATTGGTTGATGTGTTATAATTTCATTTAATCAAAGTGTTAATGAATATAAATGAACATCTGCATGTTGTAAAGAAGAGGAACATAACAAGAATTAACAACATAAGAGATTGATATCTTCGGGCCTCGGTGTCAAGATGGTGTAGGCCGCTGCATTAAGCACTGTAAATAGTGATGATGTACATGGATGGTGTTTTCTCTGTCATACAAGGAAAATTAACTAATGCAGGAGTGGCTAGATCTCTCCATGAGATGTTTCACTACAGGAACTCTCACTCTAAAAAAGGACTCCTATCAACATGAAAATTTCACATGGATGATGACTATGAGTATACCGTTGAACATGACAACAAAGGGATCTCAATAAAACATACATGGCGATAATGAGTATCCCACCAACATGGCAACAGAGGGTTCTCAAACAACATAAAACAATCCATGATAGAAATTAAATCTCACATCAAGAACAAGACAAGATCCCACATCAAACGTTAACAAGGATCTATACAACACAATGCATCTCATAGTAAAGAGACAAATAATTACACGATCACACTGCATATACCTCACATCATGGAGCTATCTAAAGACAAGGATGATAAAATGTTGGATCTGGCTGTATCATTAATCTCGTGGCGTCGAATATCCTGAAAACGACTGCTCACGCATTGAATGCTGACACCTGCAACATCACTTTGAAAGGTGGCAAAAAAACATAAGGCGTAAATGGAAAATTTTACTGCACCGCTGAACTCTTGTCGTCGAGAGGTGTAGGATCGACTGTCAATTTGTTGAATTTTGACACTATCAAAATCTGAGTTGTAAGGAATCTTTTAGATTCCCCCTAGATTCTTCAAAGATGTTTCTCCACATGGAATCTAGAAATATGGAACTCAAAAAATGAATCTGATCTCACCATTGAGATCCTTGCGAAATTATGAGAAGAATGAGTATAAGGATGACCTCATTCTGACACTGGAGAATTTCAACCTCCAAGGAATCTGAAATATTCCCTCAAGATTCCTGAAGATTCTCCTCCACAGGGAATCTGAAAAAATGTTGCTCAAATGACAAATCTAGGTGCACCATCGTGCTCCCTACGAAATTTTGGTTAAAATGCATCTAAAGTTTAATACATTCTGACAAAGGAAAATTTTACCTCCTTGGAATCAAAATATTCCCTTGGCATAAAAAAAGATTCACCCTCGAAATTCGTGCATGCTCCTCTGGTCTGCAGCTCCTCTACCTCAAACTATGTGCTTACGTCTGTTGGGCACATTTGTGAAATAACGGGTTTTATAAAATTTCGTAGCATAGGTTCCCAAGAGCGACCATTAGGTGCGTTGGTAAAATCCTAAAAATGGTGGAGAGGGGGTCGAGTGCTCAAACCCCACCCCCTCCCAAATTGTTCATTTATTTAAAAAAACCCAACATTTAGTTTTTAAATGGGGGGTTTCAGGCACTCCTTGGGTGGCCTGCCCAACAGCCCTTGCACGATGGCATCATATGTGCTATGTGATGGTTGGGGTGGTGGGGTTGACTGCCGACCACCCCATTGTATATCCATACATGGTTACGTGGGTGCAGCGTGGGGTGCGGTGGGGGTCATGACCCACCACCCCAATAATATTTTTAATTGTTATATGACATGGCTCGGTTGGGTGGGGTGGCATGGGTGGTGGCCCGCCACCTCCTTCTTTTATTTTTTATTTTAATTTTATATAACAAACTCTACATTTTCAAAAATTTAGATTTTAGGTCGTAGGAGTCATTTTAAGGAGGCCACAATTTATCCTAGAATCTGGTCAGTGCTGGTCAGAATCCAGTGGCCGAAAAAGGGCGAAATTGCACCTTGTTTAACCTGCCAAGACACAAATTCAACCAAGAAACTTTGACTCGCTCTAACTTCTCCATAAGAACTCAGTTTGATGAACTACTCACACCATTGTGATTAGGACGATGAGTTCTTCAACCTGAAGCTAGTTTGAGAGAAATCCAAACACTTTTATTTTTGAGCTTTCATAAGCACTCTTTGTCCTGTGTGTGTCTCTGGAGCCACCTCGATCAATCCTCCCCACTGAGGAGCTTTTGGTCCTCCAAAAGAATCAACAATAATCTGCACCTACTGTGTACTATGTCTCCACCACAAGTGTCCTAAAAAGGTCACCCTTCCATCTCCTTCACCTTTGTTCTTCGGAGCCTTAAGCAATGAGCCGACACCTACATCCTATGCAAATTGTAGTACAATCCCTTACAAATTACATGCTCAAATTATGACCAAATATGACCCAAAAATTTCCATACTTGTAACGAGTTTACATACTCAGTGGCCAAGTTTTACATCAAATAAAATCACACCCTAGCTATCATTAGAAGGCCAAAACATCATCGTCGCATTTCGAGGTGATGGAAAACACATCATCGCTTTTACATAAAAGAAATGCATCCAATGACTTATAAAACAAGGCCAAAATTCCATGGTTTCTTAACAAGTGATGGAAAACACATCATCACTTTTACAGTTAAAAATGCAACATATGATTTACAAACATGGCCATGACACACTACCACATCTAGAAAAATCATCTCTCACTTATCAAAGTGAATGGGTCGTCTACCCGTGGTGCACTTGCTTGTAGAAAAATCATTTCAACTGGTTCATGCATCGATGCTTCATCCTTAAGGCGCTCCTCTGGATGGAGCCTCAAACACGTGGCTCTTTTATGGCCACTTTGGTTACAATGGGTGGAAAAGGTCTTTTCCCTCCAGACCTGCTTAACCCATTTCTTTCCCTGCTCTGGAAAAGGCTTTTCATGACTCATCTTCCTTTGTGCTGCCATTCTTTTCCAACACTCAGAAATGACATGGTTATGTAAACCCTAAAAATGACAAGTTTTCTTATGCCATGATTTACGTTCATGTTTATCAACATGCTTATAATCAAAATGAACTCAATAATATTGAGACTTGTTATACCTTCCCTGGTGGTCTCTGGTGCGATCATGGTGATGAGACCTTGTCTTAGCTCTTTCACTGCAACATACACTTCCATGGGATGATGGTAGAGTGTTCCCATCAATCCTCTTCCCTGTTAAGTTCAACAATGTTTTTTTGCCTTTGATATCATTATGGTGATGAGAGCTTGCCTTAGCCCTCTATCTGCAGTATGTGTCGTCATATGGTGATGGTGGAGTGTTCCCATCATTCTCTCTCCTCGATGGTTTCCACAATTTCATGGAGGCTTATGACACCTTCAAACATTCTCCTTAGTGTATCCCAAACCTACGTAGTGATGTCTCCACACAACCTCCAACGACTGAGTTATGCCTTGGCCATGAATGCCAATTCCTCCTCCTTTGTACCCCATCCTGGTAAGGAGTCTCATGTGAGTTCCTGTAATGGGGATCTCCACATTTCCAACAGAAATAATAGCATGTGAGGATGAAACTGAAGAAAATCAATAGTGTTTACCTCATCTGTCAATTTTAAAATAGGTGAAGAAGAATTCTCTAAGCCTTCGTTGCACTTAACTTCCTCCAAGGCCTTTGTTGTGGCTTGTAGCTGAAGTTGCAATCGTTTCTTCTCCTCCTTCGCTTCCTATAGGAGTGTCTTTGATGCCTCATGATATGCTTGAAGACTTTAGTTATAGGGCTTCAATTATTCTGATGCCTCTATCTTGGCTTGCAATTTAAGTTGCACTCATTGCTCTTCCTCCTTCTCTTCCTGTAGGAGCGTTTTCAACACAACATGCTCAGTTTGAACAATTTGGTTGTCACACTTCAATTATTCCAATGCCTCTGTCGTGGCTTTCAATTGAAGTTGCAATTGATGTTTTTCCTCCTTCTCTTCCTGTAGAAGTGTCTTTAACTCAATGTTATATGTTGCTTGTTTCTCATAAGCTTCACACAACATGTCCGCTTTCTTGGACACCCTGAGCATGGTCTCATACATGTCTTTGACATCCTCCATTTCTCAACTCAGCGAACATTCAATGGTTCATGCCTGCAATCCAAATCAACAAGAAGACCGCTCTGATACCACTTGAGCTGGGTAAATTTTTTGATACCCTTTAACCAATACCTTTTACTTCGATTGATGTTTTAGAATTACATTTAATCAAAGTGTTAATGAACATAAATGAACATTTGCATGCTATAAAGAAGAGGAACATAACAAGAATTAGTAACATAAGAGATTGATAATGGATTTCGTCCATGAGGGACTACGTCTTCGAGCCTCAGTGTCAAGATGGTGTAGGCCGCTACATTAAGCACTGTAAATAGTGATGACGTACATGGATGGTGTTTTCTCTGTCATACAAGGAAAATTCCCTCATGCAGGAGTGGCTGGAACTCTCCACGAGATGTTCCACTACAAGAACTCTCACTCTAAAAAAGGAATCCTATCAACATGAAAATTCCACATGGATGATGACTATGAGTATCCCCCTAAACATGGAAACAAAGGGATCTCAATAAAACATACATGGTGACAATGAGTATCCCACCAACATGGCAACAAAGGGATCTCAAACAACATAAAACAATCCATGATAGAAATTACATTTCAGATCAAGAACAAGATAAGACCCCACATTAAACATCAACAACGATCTATATAGAAAAATGAATCTCATGGAAAAGAGACAAAGAAGTACATGATCACACAACATATACCTCAAATCCTAGAGCTATTTGAAGACAAGGATGATAAACTACTGGATCTCTATGTACCATCAATATTGTGGCATCGAATATTCTAAAAACGACTGCTCACACATTGAATGCTGACACCTACGACTCCACTTTGAAAATTGGTTGAAAAATATAAGGCTTGGATGGAAAATATGATTGCATCGCTGAACTCGTGTCATTCAGAGGTGTAGGATCGATTGTCAATTTGTTGAATTTTGACATTGTCGAAATCTAGGCCGTAAGGAATATTTTAGATTCCCCTTAGATTCTTCAAAGATGTCGATTCACAGGGAATCTATAAATATGCAACTTAAAAGGAATCTAGTCTCACCATTGATATCCTTGGAAAATTCTGAGAAGAATGAGTATAAGGTTGACCTTATTCTGACACCAACGAATTTCGGCCTCCAAGGAATCTAAAAGATTCCCTCAAGATTCCTAAAGATTCTCCTCCACAAGGAATCTGCAAAACCATTGCTCAAATGGAAAATATGGGTGCACCATCACGCTCCCTGTGAAATTATGGTTAAAATGCATATACATTTTAATACATTCTGACACAGGAAAATTTTACCTCCTTGGAATCAAAAGATTCCCTTGGCATAAAAAAAAATATTCTGCCTCGAAATATGTGCCCATTCCTCTGTTTTGTAGATCCTATGCCTCGAACTACATACCCAGTTCTGTTGGGCATATTTTTTAAATGACGGGTTTTATAAAATTTCGTGGCAAAGGTTCCCAAGAGGCACCATTGGGCATATTGGTAAAATCCCAAAAATGGTGGACAGGGGGTCGGGTGGTCAAACCCCACCCCCTCCCAAACTGCGCATTTGTTTTAACAAACCCAACGTTTATTTTTTAAATGGGGGGGGGAGAGGGGGGGGGAGGGGGGTGTTGGACCCACCTTAGGCGGCCCTCCCAACAGTCCCCTCACAGTGGCATCGTATGTGCTATGTCTTGGTTGGGGTGGTGGGGTTGACCACCGACCACCCCACCGTATATCCATACACGGTTATGTGGGTGTGGCGTGGGGTCTGGCAGGGGTCACGACTCTTCGACCCAATAATATTTTTAATTGTTATATGACATGGCTCATTCGGGTGGGGTGGCAGGGGTGGTGGCCTGCCACCTCCTTTTTTTAGTTTTTTATTTTATTTTATTTTATATACAAAACTATACATTTTCAAAAATTCCAATTTTAGGCCGTAGGAGTCATTTTAAGGAGGCCACAATTTTTCCCAGAATCTGGCCGGAGCTAGATGGAATCTAGTGGCCAGAAAAGGGTGAAATTGTGCCTTCTTTAACCTGCCAAGTCACCAAGTCAACCCATAAACTTGGATTGGCTCTAACTTCTCCATACGGACTTGGTTTGATGAACCATTCACACAGTTGTGATCAGGACAACGAGATCTTCAATCTGAAGCTAGTTCAAGAGCAATCCAAACACTTTTATTTTTGAGCTTTCATATGCCCTCTTTGTCATGTGTGTGTCTCTGGGGCCACCTCAATTAATCCTCCCCACTGAGGAGCTTTTGGTCCTTAAGATCCCCCTCGATCAATCCTTTTGGTCCTTAAAATGCTGCTCTATATGGAGCCTCAAACACGTGGCTCTTTGATGGCCACTTTGGTTGCAATGGGTGCAAAAGGTATTTTCCCTCCAGACCTTCTTAACCCATTTCTTTCCCTAGTATGGAAAATTATTTTCATGCCTCATCCTCCTTTGTGCTGCCATTCTTTTCCAACACTCAGAAATGACATGGTTACATAAAACAAAAAAATGACAAGTTTTCTTATGCCATGATTTACGTTCATGTTTAGTAACATTCTTATAATCAAAATGAACTCGCGAATATTGAGACTTGTTATACCTTCCGTGGTGGTCTCCGGTGCAATCATGGTGATGATAGCTTGCCTCAGCTCTTTCACTACTACATGCACTTCCATGGGATGATGGTAAAGTGTTCTCATCAATCCTCTTCCCTGGTAAGTTCAAAAATGTCAATTTTCCTTTGATGTCATTATGGTGATGAGAGCTTTCCTTAGCCCTATCTCTACAATATGTGTCGTTATAAGATGATGGTGAAGTGTTCCCATAATTCTCTCTCCTTGACGGTTTCCACAATGTCGTGGAGGCTTCTGACACCTTCAAACATTCTCCTTCATTGTATCCCAAACCTCCGTAGCGAGGTCTCTACACAACCTCAAATGGCTAAGTTATGCCTTGGCCATGAATGTCATGTCCTCCTCCTTTGTACCCCATCCTGGTAAGGATTCTCATGTTGGTTCCTGTAATGGGGCTTTCCACATTTCCAACAGAAATAATAGCATGTGAGGATGAAACTGAAGAAAAATCAACACTATTTACCTCAGTTGTCAATTTTGAAATAGGTGAAGAAGGCTTCTCTAAGCCTTCTTTGCGCTTCACTTCCTCCAAGGCCTCTGTTGTGTCTTTTAGTTGAAGCTGCAATCATTGCTTCTCCTCCTTCTCTTCTTGTAGGAGTGTCTTCGATGCCTCATGATGTGCTTGAAGACTTTCATTGGGACACTTCAATTCTTCCAATTCCACTGTCATGGCTTGCAATTGAAGATGCACTCGCTGCTCTTCCTCCTTCTCTTCATGTAGGAGTATTTTCAATGCAACATGCTCTATTTGAAGACTTTTTTTGTCGCACTTCAATTCTTCCAATGCCTCTGTCGTGGCTTGCAATTACAGCTACAATAAACGTTTTTCCTCCTTTTCTTCCTGTAGAAGTGTCTTTAACTTAGCATTATCTACTACTTGTTTCTCATAAGATTCATACAACATGTCCACTTTCTCGGACACCCTGAGCATGGTCTCATACATGTCTTTGATATCCTCCATTGCTCAACTCAATGAACATTCAATTTTTCATGCCTGTAATCCAAATCAGCAAGAAGACCACTCAAATACCACTTGATCCAGGTAAATTTTTTGATACCCTTTAACCAATACCTTTTACTTTGGCTGATGTGTTAGAATTGCATTTAATAAAATTGTTAATGAACATAAATGAAAATATACATGTTGTAAAGAAGATGAACATAACAAGCATTAGAAACATAAGAGATTGATAATGGAGTTCGTCCAGGAGGGACTACGTCTCCGGGCCTCGGTGTAAATATGGTGTAGGTTGTTGCATTAAGCATTGTAAATAGTGATGATGTACATGGATGGTGTTTTCTCTGTCATACAAGGAAAATTCCCTCACGTAGGAGTGGCTAGATCTTTCCACGAGATGTTCCGCTACAGGAACTCTCACTCTAAAAAAGGACTCCTATCAACATGAAAATTTCACATGGATGATGACTATGAGTATCCCGCCAACATGGAAACAAAGGGATCTCAATCAAACATACGTGGCACAATGAGTATCCCACCAAAATGGCAACAAAGGGATCTCAAATAACATAAAACAATCCATGATAGAAATTACATCTCACATCAAGAACAAGACAAGATCCCACATCAAACATCAACATGGATCTATACAACACAATGCATCCCATAGAAAAGAGACAAAGAAGTACATGATCACACTGCATATACCTCACATCTTGGAGCTATATGAAGACAAGGATGACAAATTTTTGGATCTGGTAGTACTATCAATCTCGTGGTGTCGAATATCCTAAAAACGACTGCTCACACATTGAATGCTGACACCTGCAACTCCACTTTGAAAAGTGGCCGAAAGACATAAGGCTTAGATGGAAAATCTAACTGCACCGCTAAACTCGTGTTGTCGAGAGGTGTAGGATCGACTGTCAATTTTCTTAATTCTGACACTACTGAAATCTAGGCCATAAGGAATCTTTTAGCTTCCCCCTAGATTCCTCAAAGATGTTGCTCCACAGGGAATCTAGAAACCTGCAACTCAAAATAGGAACCTGATCTCACCATTGAGATCCTTGTGAAATTTTGAGAAGAATGAGTATAAGGTTGGCCTCATTCTGACATTGGCAAATTTCGGCCTCCAAGGAATCTAAAAGATTCCCTCATGATTCCTGAAGATCCTCCTTCACAGGGAATCTGCAAAACCGTTGTTGAAATGGAAAATCTGGTCGCACCATCATGCTCCCTACAAAATTCTGGTTAAAATGCATATAAATTTGAATACATTCTGACACAGGGAAATTTTACTTGGAATCAAAAGATTCCCTTGGCATAAAAAAAAAATTCTCCCTCAAAATATGTGCCCTCTCCTCTGGTTTGCAGATCCTCTACCTCGAACTACATGCTTGGGTCTACTAGGCACATTTGTGAAATGACGAGTTTTATAAAATTTCATGGTGGAGGTTCCCAAGAGCCATTGTTGGGCGCGTTGGTAAAATCCCAAAAATGGTGGAGAGGGGGTCGGTTGGTCAAACCCCGCCCCCTCCCAAACTGCGCATTTGTTTTAGCAAACCCAATGTTTAGTTTTTAAATGGGGGGAGTTGGGCCCACCTTGGGTGGCCTGCCCAACAGTCCTCGCACGGTGGCATCATATGTGCTATGTGTTGGTTGGGGTGGCAGGGTTGACTGCCGACACCCCACCGTATATCCATACATGGCTATGTGGGTGTGGCATGGGGTCTGGCAAGGGTCACGACGCACCGACCCAATAATATTTTTAATTATTATATGACATGGCTTGATCGGGTGGGGTGGTGGGGGTGGTGGCCCGCCACCTCCTTCATTTAATTATTAATTTTTTTATTTTATATAACAAACTATAGATTTTCAAAAATTCTGATTTTAGGCCATGTGAGTAATTTTAAGGAGGCCACAATTTCTCCCTGAATTTGGTCGGAATCTAGTGGCTGGAAAAGGGTGAAATTGCACCTTCTTTAACATACCAAGTCACCAAGTCAACCCATAAACTTTTTCTGGCTCTAACTTCTCCATATGGACTCAGTTTGACGAACCTTTCACACCATTACGATCAGGATGATGAGATCTTCAACCTAAAGTTGGTTCGGGAGAAATCTAAACACTTTGATTTTTGAGCTTTCATAAGCCCTCTTTGTCCTATGTGTGTCTCTAGAGCCACTTGGGTCATTCAATAGGTACTTCAAAACATCTGATTGACTTGTTTATGGAAAAATGGGAAGATAAGAAGAAAACATTGCAGATTTTAGCTGAGTATAATGTTTTGAAAATGAATCCTAATGACTCTGTCTAAGACTTTACATCTAGATTCAATAAAATCTATGATTCAATTCCTGAGAATATTAAGCCTCCTCCAGGACTTGATTTAATTCATTATCCTAATGGTTTCGATCCTGACATGGCCTATCAGCTGAGGGAAAGAAACCCATCAACTCTTGAATAAATGCAGAGAAACAGAGTGAGCGTGGAAGCTAATTTGATCATCAAGAAGTCTAAAATCAAGGCAGAGAAAAGAGTCACTATAAAATATGAAACATCTACTTCATCAGAGGGAAAATTAGACACCTTGATCAATACCATGGAGAAGATGATGGATAAAATGTCCATGACTAATAGACAAGCTGAACGCTCAATTAAAAATCCCAATTTCAGAGGTCAAAATTAGGAGCCTCGATACAAGATGAAGCAAAGGGAACAGAGGGGCCAATATCCACAAAGTCAGCAACAATTTTTCACTCCATCTCAACAGAATTACACTGAAGGCCCTGATGAATATGATGAAGAATAAATTTCTGGCGAGAATCATTTATTTGAGGAAAATCAACAACCTATTTTCCTCACTAAAGAAGATCAATTTTCTGCAGAAATTTGTGCACTCGACGATCAGCAATATGTCTGGTCAAATTATGAAATGCTATCGGTACAAATAGAATATTATCAGAGGAGATATCAGAATTATCTTACTCAAGTACAAAGGTAGTATGGTTTGAGGAGTAGGAATGTTCGTTTAATCTCCAATAAGGAAAAGCAAAATTCTCAAACCGATACTCATCAAAAAGAGGTGACTACTCCAAATCAAAGAAAATACAAGGGACTTGTTGTTCCTAGTCCTGCAAAATATAATGAAGCCTCCACCATTGATAAAAATAAGGATAAACAAATCCAATATGGAGGACAGAAGAAGGAGACTTCATACAAATATTAGATCAAAAGGAAATATGCACCATCGAAAGAGGTAGAAAAACATTCTGCTCTTTTTAGTCTTGAAAATGAAATTTCCATCTTGAAAGTATTTATTCCTATAACTGAAATAGTCAAGAATAATCAGTACAAATTTCAAGTAACTAAGTTTCCTAGAGTGGATTAGATGTCTCACATGGTTAATGTGAGTGATGATCACCTTGAGCTTCTTTTTGGTCCTGCTATTGATGGTGATCTAGAAGATAGTGAGGTCCCTCCATTTTATCTAAGCCTCAAAATCCATGATTTTATCCTCCATAACATCATGTTTGATATCGGATCCTCTCACAGCCTCATTCCCAAGGCCATTATGGACATCTTAGGATCGGATATCACAAGACCTTATCATGATATTTATTCATTTGATTCGGGAAGGGTGAAATGTCTTGGCCTCATTAAGGACCTAGTGGTGTCATTAGAGAAAATCCTAGCCAATAGTGTCCTCATGGATTTTGTTGTGGCTGATATCCCTCCTAGATATGGAATGTTTCTCTCCCGATCATGGGAAGCGAAGCTTAGAGGTACCTTACAGCTTGAATTTTCATATGCTACCATTCCCATCTTTGGGCAACTTAGGAAAATGTACCAGGAAAGTAAATGAACTACATGATCAGTAGCTGAGAAAGGCCAAATAATAATCCTATACATGTTTTCCATACAGATCTAAAGTCCTTTATCTTATTCAATGACGAATGTTCAACATCTTCCTAAGTTTTGATTGAAGAAAAATCAGAAAATTCTGAATTTTCAAATTATGTTTTAGAATTGGAAAATGTAGAAATTTATGAAAAGGCGCCAAGTGGTTTGGAACCAAGTGGATCACCTCAAAAAAGTGATAAAATAGTGAAAGAAATATAAATTATTGGTACAACATAACTCTCTCAAGCAGCAAGTATATTTCAACCATCCGATTTGCAGCTTCCTCATGAAGAAAGTAGTTTGTAGACCATGGATTTTGATGGAGCTTTGGGAAAAGAAGGGGTTGGAATTGGAGTGTGGATTCACAACCCTATAAATCAGTCACTAAACATTTCTCCTAATGCTTGAATGTCCCCCTACAAGCTGGCTTTCGAATGTTCTACCAATGAAGCTTAGTATGAGGCTTTGATAGTTGGTTTGAAAATTCTCAAGAAGCTAGGTGCCAAGAAGATTTTTGTATATGGTGACTTTGATCTGGTAATAAAGAAAGTCAAAGGGGAATACCAAGCCAACCATCCAAGGATGCGAGCTTACTGAAATGGAGTGCTATACATCCTCAAGACATTCACCGAGTATACTTTGTCATTGATCCCAAGGAACAACAATGTTATTTATGATTCTCTTGCTACTTCATCCAACATGTTCAAAATTCCATTGTATCCTAATAAGAAGTATGAGATAAATTTCAAACACCACCCTATTGTCCCACATAATGTTCATTATTGGCAGGTATTTTAATATGATAAACAGGTCATCAACTTCTTGCAGACAAAAGAGGAATTTGTGAATTCACAAATCGATAACCAGTGCTACAAAGATGACCAATAATTCCATGCAGCAGAGATGCAAGTGCTTTAGCTAAAATATAACTCCATTCCAAGAGGTTTGGTACCTTTGGGAGATATTTTAGATCAAGATGATGTTGCATGAAAACCGACCATGCTAGCAACAGAAGTAGGAGTGGAAGATCTCAATATTTGTACTCCAAAAAAGCGAAAGATGGTCAAAATTTAAAAATATTTGAGTGCAGAAATGAAAGGTAAATACACAATACTTATGTCTCAGTTTGCTGATGTATTTTCTTGGGAATATTCTGATTTGAAAGTGTATGATACGAGTATAATCCACCATACCATTCCCTTAAATCTGGATTAGAAACCTTTCCGCCAAAAGTTAAGGAGAATGAATCCGAAGTTGTTTCCCTCTATTCAAAAGGAGGTAAATAGATTATTTATTGTTGGTATTATAGTTCCTCTTCGCTTTTCAAATTGGATGTCTAATCTAGTGCCAGTGAGAAAGAAGACATGAGATATTCACTTGTGCATTGATTTCAGAAATCTTAATAAAGTGTCATTGAAGGACAATTACCAACTACCAAGGATGGACCACATTTTTCAAAGGGTAGTTGGATCTTCTAGACTTTCATTGCTAGACGGATACTCTAGGCATAATCAGATTTTAGTCCATCTTGATGATCAGGAAAATACAGATTTCACAACACGTTGGGGCACCTTCATGTATGCGAAAATTCCTTTTGGATTGAATAATGTAGGGGCTAATTTTTAACGAGAAATGGATATTTATTTCGCTAATGAAAAGGATTTATTTTTGGTGATCTATCTTGATGATATCATTGTTTTTTCCAATATAGATGAGTATCACTTGCAGCACTCGAAAACAATTTTTCAGAGATGTAGAAAGTTTGGCATATCTTTGAACCCAAAGAATAGCCTTTTCACTATGGATGAAGGTAAATTGTTGGGCCATATCATATCAAAAGATGGAATTAGGATATATGCTTCAAGGATTGAATAAATTAAGACTTTGGACTATCCTAGGAGTAAAATGGAAATTCAATTGTTCAATGGAAAAAATAATTTTCTTAGAAGGTTTGACCCCAATCTTGTTGAACACTTATGGAAAATTACTGACATGCTGAAGAAAGATAGTGAATTTAAATGGTCTGAAGAGGTGAAGAAGTCATCCAATAAAGTTAAATTGGCTTTATAGCATGCTCCTATTCTTATTAGTCCATATTACACACTTGATTTTATCATTTTTTCATTTTCCTCGGAACATACTCTTGTTGTTTTCCTTATGCAAAAGAAAATCAGAACACGGAGTAGCCCATCGCCTTCTTTAGTAGAACCATAAGAGACATAGCCTTGAAGTGCAACATCATTGAGAAACAAGCCTTAGTTTTAGTCAAAGCATTGAAGGAATTCATTGCATATGTTCCAAACATTGTTGTCAAAGATGTGCTTACGCAGAATGATCCTGAAGGGCAACGGGGTAAATGGATTGCTGCTATGTTGGAATATGAATTAGATATCAAGCCCACAAAGCTAATAAAAGGACAAGGCCTGGAAAAAATTATGGAATATTCAAGCCTACATGCTTTGGACATTTATTTTATTTCTACATTATCTGAGGAGAAAGTGGCTCCAACATTACCTGAGGTATTTGAAAATTTTTCTTTATTGCTTTGGTATGCTGATATAGTTCATGTTTTGCAACACTTGAATCCTCCTCCCGGATTTACAAGTAGTAAGGCTAGATATTTCAAGTTGAGAGCTCTTAAGTACAGTATCCTTAATGGTGTCTTCTATTGGAAAGATCTAGGTGGAGTGTTGCTGAATTTTTTGGTTGAAGGAGAAGTTGAAAAAGTGATGATTGATTTTCATAAAGGTAACTGTGGAAGTAATCTTTATTAGAAGACTACAGGTAACAAGATATTGAGGGTGATATTATATTGGCCAAGTTTATTTTCTTATTTTTATAAAACAATCATGAGCTATTGTGAATGTCAAATATTTGAGGGAAAGAGGAAGCTCTTGCCTTTTCCCTTAAAACCAATTGAAGTGAAAGTGCCATTCTAGCAATGGGGACTTGACTTCATCGACGAGATCCATCCATCATTAGGTCAGAATAAATCGATACTCACTGCCTCACATTATTTCACTAAATGGATTGAAGCCATCCCCACAAGGCAATCTACTGACAATGTCATTATTCAGTTTTTAGAGAAAAATATTTTGTCTCATTTTGGTTGTCCATACAAAATCATTACTAACAATGTAGTTGCCTTTAAGTCCAAGAAAATGATTGAATTTTGTGATAAGTATCACATTAGGCTTGGTAATTCCACATCATACTATCCTCAAGGCAACGAACTCGTTGAATCGTGAAATAAATCTTTGGTGAACATAATCAAGAAGATGCTGCAAGAAAACAAGAGGAATTAGCACAAAAATCTCACCAATGCTCTATGGGCGAATAGAGTTAGCATGAAGAGGTCAATCAACATGTCACCTTTCTAGCTCGTGTATGGTGTTGACAGGGTGTTCCCTACTTCTTTAGCTATACCACTGATGAAAATTCTGCAATAAATTGAAAGCGAACCAAATAATATCCAACAAAGAATTAGCCAAATGATCCATCTACAACAATCAAGAGATGAAGTCTTTAGTCACACTTCAAAGCTTCATGAGAAAATAAAAATGATTTATGGAAAGAAGACCAAAGATGATGATTTTACGCTGGGAGATGTTTCTCTTCGCTAAGATGCTCAAAATGAAGACAAACGTAATCACAAAATTTTTGATAATATATGGAAAGGTCCTTACAAGATCACTGTATTCATAGGTAATAAAGCATTTCTACTAGAGGATCTTGAAGGGAAAGAAGTGATGGGGGAAAAATCAATGGTAGGTTTCTCAAACATTATATTAATTTATCATTGAAGATGAAGTTCACTTTCATTGTACATATCATTTTAATTTGATGTCGAGGCAATAAGGAAGTTGTTGCAGAAGTTTGAAGTCCGAGGAGAAGGCCATGAGACTTCTACATTCAACTCATGTTTTCTTTCAAAAAATTAAAAAACTTTCAGTTAGTTTTCAAGTCAGAGTCAAGTCATTTTTCTCTAGTCAACGTCATTTACAGATTTAGTTCATCATTTCCAGTTTGTTAAAGTTTTTTTTTTGATGTCTAGTTTTGGCTCCATTGCCCAATGGTAAGGGTACCAGATCTACGGTGTTCTTGACACCTCTTGAAGGAGTTGACATCCCCAACTGGAGCCAATGTTAGTGTCATTATGTTAATGATCAAATGTTTTGTTCCAAAGTTGTTTTTAGGGTGTCGAGCCAAATTTTTATGGTTTCATTAGGTCCTCAAATAAAAATTTGATCGTTGGCTAGTGTGTCTAGGACAATTACTACTCCTTCCAAAAAAGAATTCACCTGCTGGCCATTACCATATCTCAGTTGGATAAGTCATCATTGCAAGGTCTACATATTCATTTCACTCAGACCACCATGCTCCTCATTCATCGTAATGTCATGTTTAGGTTTTAGGGTCAAATAAAAAAATCAGTCATTTCACCACCAAAATAACTTTTCCCCAAAGAAGAAGTAATGATGAAAATCTTGAAATAAAGGTTTCGAAAGTTGTTTTCATGATCAAAGATTTCATAAGTTCCAAAGCTACAATCATAAAAGAAATTGATGAAAGATGTGTTGGGACCCACTAGCTCACCAAAGATAAAATCGACTTCCAAGGATATAAATACCAACAAAAGCCTCTCATTCTCTCATTTCATGTTCATATTTCACCTCTCTAACAAGAAAAATCAACTTCTACCTCAGACTAGCCATACTTTTCCATCAGAAATCAAAATTCTCCCATCACTGCAATTTCTCTACCTTTATGTAAAAAATGTAGCGTTTTTTCCTTTCACTACCTTTATGGTAAATTCGTCATTGGAAAGCCTCTTCCCTGCAATTTTTTAAGGTGTGAAGCTGCAAATCCATTCAGAAAAACTTTCCATAGGTTTTGTATTCGTTCTTTCTCCCCCAAAGGTGCCCAAGCTTCCTCCATGCTATAGTTATCAACAAAATCACTACCTTTATGTGGATACACAAAAAATTTTGAGTTCAAGGGCCAAGTGACTGGTTGCAGTGGTCCAAGTCAGCAAGTTGGAGTCTTCTTCAGTCACTCAAATATTTAGCATCAATAAATATCAACTCTTTTCCCTTTCATATGAAAAATTCCAAAATGGCTCATATCTGGGGTTGTCTCGCTCTGTTTATCACCTTGGTCAAATTTTGGATGTCTTCACACGAATCTCCTTGAAGTTTTGGATGATTTGCTCTAAATTACATTTAAATTACCTTCCCTAACCCTTTCCCAATACATTTCTACCCTAATTCACCATTTCATCACTAAACCCTAGGCTTATGCTACGGTTTTATAGTGTGGACATGTGTTTATGTTTTTTGGGCCATTTCCCCTCGCCCATTTCCTCCATTTCCAATTCCATTTTATTCCTAACACTCTTCCCTATACCTTTAAATTTTCTCAAGAATTTAGAGTGGCCCTATCCCCCTCATCCCCTCTCATTAAAAAAAAACTGTTAAATCCCTTTTTTTTCCAGTGAAACCAAGAAAAGATGTCCAAAATGGATACTATAAGCAGTGATGCATTAAAGAAGACCTATAATAAGGGTAGAAAATTCAGTAGTTTTGAGCCACTACATACCAAGGAGATAATGGTATCTCCCTTCATCATAAAATCATGTGAAGATGCCGGTTGTTTATAATTTTGCAAGAGAGTTCAAGAAATGTGTTTCAATGTTAAGCTTACTAGTTTCTTTGCCACTTCACTCAAGAAGAATCAAGCTATAATTGCAGGGGTGAAGTTCATTATATCAACAGAAAGCATTGCATTAGCCACCAGGATCCCTAATAAGGGGGAAATTTGGTTCAAGAAATCATAGCTAGACCTTCAGAGCTATAAACCCTTCTTGAAAGCATGAAACAGGGAGGCTCCTACACATGTTTTTCCCATGAGATAGATTTTGGAAAGATATAGACCCTTGATGAAGATTATTATGAAATACTTCACATGTGAAGGCAGGTTCTCCACTTTGTATCAATACCATGTTCAAAGTTTATTGCATTTCACAACCATGAAGCCAATGAATTTATCTTACTTCCTATGTAAGAGCCTCACTAAAATGGTTGAAAAGGTGAAAATCAAAGGAGAGGACCATCATACCAATATATTTCATCATTTTTTGATAAAAATAATATTCTTGCACCAACTTGAAGAGAATAATATCACTTGGGAGACCTTCATTCATTCTAGTGTCTTTTTTCCTCCTGCTAGTTAGCCAACTAGCTAAGGTACATCATCAGCTACACCATCAACAACATCCAGGAAAAGAGATTGGTTCAACTAGAAGAGTTTCATTCAATAGGGTACCTAGGGCTGAGGTGACTCAGATATATCAGAGAGGTAGGAGGCTTGTATTTTCTCCAAACATTTTGGAAGGGGCCAAGCTTACATTAGCAAGACAAAGATCATCATCACATCATGATGAGCCCATCCATTTTAACGCTGACATGGTAGATTTGGATATGGATGAAGAGCACAAATACATAAAACAAGTAATTATGGAGAAAGATGATGATATTAGAGAGCTTAAGGAGATCTTGTCTAGGGCCAACTTCATGATTTCATTCCTTGAGCAGGAAAACATACAATTGAAGGTAAACCAACTTCTTCTGAATAGACATAAGTTTGATGCTAGTAAGAAATATGTAAAGGGAAAAGAATTATTTGATATTGATGACTCTGATGAGGATGAAGAACATGTTAGAAGGAAGAGGCCAAGAACTAGAGGCCTAAGAATGGAACTGCAACAACAAAGAGAAGCATATCCACCACAAACACACATGAGAGTGGATGAGCTCATCTTGAGGGAAATTGAACAAGGCAGGGGGTATTGGCTAGATAGAGTCAATGGAAATTTGGAAAAGCTGCTGAAGAGGGCCAAAAGAGACAAAAAATTTCCAAGACACATGGCTGCTCATTACTATACAAGGAATCAGGTCTCCAAGGTCAACGTCAAGAAGTTGAAGGGAAAAATCAAGGAAACCGTAATCAAGAAAAAAGAGAAGGGTAAGTTGGATTTGCTTGTTGATGCTTCCCTCATAGCATAGAATACCATCTCAGGTCTTCATGGAGCAATTCTGGACCAATTTTGAGAAAATTTGGAGAAGTTTTGGCATTTTTGCAATTTTGGACAAATTTTAACAATTTCTCTAGACAACATAAATGCAACGTGTTCATGCTACCTTTATTCTAAAAACATCCAATTTATGGAAGAAATACATTTTTGGATTGGGAGTGATGAATACATCATTGATATATACTTTTCTTGCTATATCATTTGTTATTCTGCTCAGGAGGATCATAAAACTAGCTAAAAATCAACTCTCTACCTCAATTACAGAGCCATGCTGCCTTTATAGCACCGGTTTTGGGAGAATTGGTATTTGAAGATCTTGGAGGATGTTTTTGCTGGGAAAACACTTCAAATGTTTAGCAAACATACTCACCTATTTACAACAATGCGCAAACTCAAAATTGAGCATGGTAGCTGTTGTAGCTCCTAGAGACAACCTTGAGTTGCAAAAGACTAGTACCTAAGACATCTTAAAATCAAAGGGTAAAATGTGGATAATTGTATAAATGCCTCTGAAAAAATATGGAATAAGAGAACAATGGTTTTGGTGGTTCATGGAGGGAGAAGACCTTGGAGTCGATTCATGTGAGTTCCCTATACTGTGAGAGGGCTCAAGAGGCTGTGAGGCTTGATGGCTTTTAAATGGGCCAAGTATAAAAAAATCAGTAGAAGTTTTAAAATATGCAGGGGGCATTGAGAAATAACTGAGAAGGAACCCACCAGAGACAGGCTTGAGAATATTAAGAATATGTCCCCCGTGAACTCAGAGGAAGTGGATATGAATGAGATATGGACAACAACAGAGGTTCGTGGAGCGCAAATTAAGGGCATGCAGCAAACTTTATACATGAGCTTTAACAACTGAGCATTATACAGACACAAATTCATGAATAAAATTGCAGACTACCAACAGTTACATTACACGAACCATCAAAGTGGCAGAGCATGAAAGGTGATTATACATAAAAAGGAGATTACTGATGATAGAAGAAAATAAATACATACTACTCATTGCTCCATCTGGAATCCAAATAACAACGCTGTATCATATTAAGTTCAAACAACTCTCCAAAATATGTATCTCAGAGCATAGGGAGCAAAATCATACAAAACTACAACAAAATTATTCCAAATTCCAAAACCTTTCTTTAATATTGGAACGAGCTACATATAGAGTTCCCCTCGAGGGTCTTATGGTACTAATCATTTATGATCGACCCATATTTATGAAATCAAAACATCCCACCTAACTTGCAGAGCTAGCATTGAGAAATTATTTCAATACCGAGAGAATGAAAACCTGAATGGGGCGAAAATTGAGATTTCACCAGCAAAATCATCAAAATTAAACAAAAAACAGAAAGGACATGGTCGCCCATGGAGGCCAATAATGGGAGCATTCAAGATGGTATGGCAAGGAGAAGTTGTAGGTGGACAGACTGACTGTCATCATACGAAACCTCCACTCCATCAGTCTAGTGATTTCATCTTAATCCATTATGAAAGAGGCCTGTTGTACTACTCACACTTGGTTCTTTAGAGGAGATCTCCTGAGGAGACTGAAAAAACCACAACTTGCATATTCCACCCAAAATGCCATGTGGTGTTTTTGAGTTGCAAAATAGGAACTAGATTTCAGAGGGGGTCTCAAGTGGTAAGCAGTATCAGAGAGGACGGGTGCGAAATGACGAGAGGACGACATGTGGAAGAGTGGATGGTAATGGATACCTCCCATTTCGGAGCCGCCCTCCCCCATGGTTAAAGTTCAAAGGCCGGGGGGCATCTGAAATGCGTTAAGGACCGTCAGATGCATTGGGGTGAAGCGGAGGTGATGGGATGTGTGACAATGAATGGGAATGGCAGGAGTAATGGTGGGGCTGATAGTATTAACGCATGGTGGAAATTATTTAAACCCAAACAAGGTGGGTCAAATACCGGGGGATGGCTTTAGATGACATGGAAAGGAAGGTGGGGCCCTACTCCCATTGAAAATCGCAGTCGGAAGGTTTTATCAGTGCACAGCAGAGGGTAAGGGTTAATATTCGCGAGAAGCGACATGCGATAGGAAAAAGTAATGTGGCAGATGGTGGGACCGGACCGCAACCCGCATATCACAAAAATTGAGGTTTAGTTGTAAGCGGAGGGGGTAAACACTAAAATAAGAGAAGTGCGAAGTACAGGGGAGAAGGTGAGTGACATGGAGGGAAGGTGGGACCCGACCGCATCAAAATCTAAACAATATAGGTTGCGGGCATTTCAAAAGGTACATTAAAACTTTGCGATGTGATATCACACATCTGTGATCGTAGATTTTAATGTTTGGCAGAATGGAATAAGTTGAAATTTTGCAAAATGCGATGGACAGTGGGGAAAGGGTGATGTGGCACAGAGGTGGGACCACGCCTGCAAGTCATAGATCACAAGTTTTATAATGCACAGAGCAGGGGTCAAATGTTATTTTCTGTGAAGTACGAAGTGTGGGGAGGAGTGACGTGGCAGGATGGAGGTGGGACCGCTTGCATACCACATATCAAAAGATTTGTAATTTAGCGGTGGAGGCCAAATGATAGGGTTTGCGAAGTGCGATATTTGGGCATTTAAACTTTAGGAAGTTTGAAAAGGCGAAAAGGTAAGGGAAAGGGGGAAACAAAATTTTGCATGCGATTTCGATAATGTGGTAAGGTATGGCAGGTCTCGCTTCATCGCATAAGTGGAAAAACAAGGTTTGGCGTAAGTATTAAGAGGTAAGGTTAAAAACCTGCGAGCTGCGAAGTGCAGGCAACAGGTAAGGCTTATATGTGCACCACAGGTGAACAGGTCCCACCTCATTGCAAATCACATTTCGCTCATTTTAACATTTACCCTTGCCCCCATCCTGAAAAACTTGCGATCTATGATTTGAATCTCCATCGTTTATCGTTGCTTGGATCCAATGTGCCTCACCACTCCCTTATTGTGGTTTTCCAACCTTGTATCTTTGGTTGTGCCTGCTCATTTCTTATTTGTTCATGGAATACTTGCCCTACATTCATGACTTGACATGTTTTAGCATTCACGACTCGACCCGAACATGTGCACGAATTGACCCAATCTCATTCAAGAGTCTGCCCTTGCTGTTTTAATGCCTTATCTTCTTCTCCGCTGCCTTTTCTTCCTTTGATTCTATTGTTGCTCCTTTTTTAACTATAAAATTTTGGTGTTAATGGTTGAAGGAGGGGTTTGAAAGAAACAAGGTGTATCACTTTAGAACATGGAGGAAATGAGGGGCATAGAGGGTGAATGAAATGGAAGGAGGGTAGAAATGAAGTTTGATCACCATCACACCTTATCAGTAACATTTTCCCCTTTCTACTGAACTGAAAGGTAGATTGATTCTTTTTAAGCTCTCTGACAGTCAGGATTTCTCGTCCTTTCTCCTTCTCCACTTTGTGTGTGGTCATAGGTGAACATTGGCTCCATCTGGGGACAACATGTTGTTCTAAGTGCGTTGAGAACCTACTAGAATGATTGTGCCTTATTGGGCTCATGGATTCAAAAATTCATACTGTAAGCCTGAATTGAAACTACCACTGAGTTGTGCACTGCCAACTATATAAAATATAAGTCACTGCCATACATTGAAAATCTTAAATGTTTAAATCTGAACTATGTTGAAATTGGAAACTGAAACACACTTGAACTGAAAGATGCAAAGCGATTTGAAACTAAACTGGAAAGATGCTCATAGTATTGAGCTTATTGACACTCCTACTTACACCTATTCTGATCGAAAATTATCCCATAAAATAATAATCAGACTTCCAATGTAGCCAGTCAAGAAAATGAGTGCTCAACTGAAATTGGCATCCCATTCATGTAGGTAGGGAAATGGGGTCAAAACGTGGCAACTTATCTCTTCCACTAAATTTCATAGCTCTATTGATGAACCTGGAAAATTACTCCTTCACTGATGGCTACAATATACTACCCAAAGGATCATGGTAAACATGCAACATGAGTTTTTCTGGAGGATTTGTAACAAGAAAGAAAACCTCATTCCAAACTGCTGCTTTTCTTGTGCGTTGCCACTGATTGTCTTCAAACAACAAGGATGAATCTTTTTTCTTCTCCTTTTCCATTATAATCAACTGCTTTGTGTGCTCTTCATATTTTCCTTGAGTCATACGGAGGCTTGCAGGGGAGCTGCAAACTCTCGATCATCTCAGGTAAATGATATTGACTAATAATAATATATTGTGTTTCCCCAACATCCCACAAAGATCTTAATGATGCAGAACTTTTATGATCTTCTTCAAAGTCTGCACACTCAAAAAGAATATTTGAATGGTCTTCAATCAACAAACCTGATTGGTCTTCTTTTGGCAATCTTTCTTGGCTTGCATTGGGCACACTTAATTGGTGTTCAATATTTGAATACAATGCTACTAGCTGAAGGTGCTCTTATGGATCTAGAAAATTAAGCTCTGCTGCCATTATTTCCAGATCACCACACTACTGTTGATTTTTTGTGTTTTCCTCTGGGAAATACTCCAAATCTTCTCCTTCTTCATGGAGGGTAATCTCACCTCCCTGTTTTTTAGCATAGGCTAGAAGCCGGTTTTCCACATGCAATCCAAGAGCCACCATGGGTTTTTCTTCTTGGAGATTGAGGCTATCAGGGAGAGGGCCTACGCCCTAGGGCAGCATGAACTAAGAGACTTGGGCCTTGTATGAGGCCTATTTTAGGAGCTCGATCAGGGAGATCGAGATCTTGACCTTTTCTAATTCCTTCTGGAGGCTAAAGGCCGTGGGAGATTTTTCTGTGATAACTTCTTTGAACTGCTCTTTAGGACAGTTGGGAAAATTCAAGGGTCTAGCTCTGGATCTCTCATATTGGGGAGGATCAGAGCCCTATTTCGAGGAGGTGGGCATAGAGGCTTTATAATGGGCAGACTATTCTAAAGGCTTTTTCCCTTTACTGGTAGAACTAGAAGGGGTGTGCTCTCTAGATGTCGAATTTTCATCCTGTTCCTGCACTCATGTTCTCTTCCTAGAGGACCTGAGATCATACTTCTTGTGGAGTTGAGTTTGCATGAAATCCACAAACTGCCTGTAGTAATTTTCAATATCTCAATCCTCTTGGGGGACTTCCTTATCTTATAGCTCTTCTTGCAGGGTGAGTTCACCTTTTTCATCATCTACTTAAGCGAGGAATTGATCTTCTTGACTATCTGTGACTTTCTCGGCCTATCTGTCCATTTACCCTTCCAAGTATAGGGGAGGTTGGATGTGGTCTTGCTACTCTTTCCTTTCTCGCTGCAACAACTGCATAGGGGGCTTCCGGTACTGGGGTTTAAACCCACAGTTTGGAATCATTTGGTTAGGATGAGGAGGGGAATTATTGGCCTCTAATTCAAGCTTCACCATCTTATTTGAGAGGTTCTTGATCAACTTATTCATCTCTTCGATTCTATACTCCTGTGATTTCCTCTCTTGATTAGAGGTAGAAGCATCCTCCCTACCCCTTTTCCTGGCCTCATGTTCTGTCCTCCCTTTGAATTTACCTGTAGAAGAAAATTTTTCTTCTACCTCTAGTGCATCAGTCTGGATCTGATTTAGAGATGCAAACCTTCCCTTAGGGTGAACCCAAATTCTGGTTCAAAAGCCCCTGCGAAAACCACCTTAGCAACTGCTTGTGGAGGCTTTGTTTCAGCAGGAAGATTATTATAAAGCATATTGAACCTCTTTATAAATTATGTTACATCCTCATTGTGTCTCTTCTTGAGAGAATTGAACTCTGTAAGAACATATCCATGGTTCCTCTTTTCTCCCCATTTTTGTGTGAAGTAATTCTCCATTTCTTCCCAAGTGGTGACTGTGTGATCAACAAGATATTTGAACCACTTTTGAGCCTCTCCATCCAAGGATTGGATGAAAATACTGAACACCGCATCTAGGTGCTCTACATTTACATTCTCAGCATAGGCACAGAAGTTTTCAATATGTCTCTACGCAGAAGTACTATCTTCCCCAGTGAACCGAGGCAGGAGTTTTAGATAATCTTGAGGCATGTCATTCAGGACTGGAGGTAGAGCCAGTGGGGCATATTTGTTGAGGAGGAAGCCAGGTACAACCATGAGGGGTGTTGGTGGTAGATTTTTTAAGATGAATTGGTGGTGCTATAACCGGTGTGTGCTGAATAGGGGTTGCTATATTAGTATGCACAAAGCTTTGGAGTACTACAACTTCTTTAACTTCTTCAACCTCGGGAGTAGGATACATGGGAGGTAAAGAAATATCAACGGATTCAGCTTCATTTTTTATGGTTGAACTGGCTAAAGCAAAGCTTTATGGAGAATACTCAAGTACGAGGGTTGTGGTGCCAGGACCATAGATGTCATATTTTTGAGATGAGGAAGGCGAAGCTTCTAGGGTAGATGAGGGTAAGTCAGCTTGACTGGGCTGCTTCTCCTTCTAGATTATCCTAAATATAATATTTTCAAGATCAGACACAGAAGGGGTTCTCTACTGAGAAGTATCTGATCTAGTATGAGGCCTTTTGTAATCCAGTATTACAACTGATTAGAAACTTAATAGCAATGTAGTTGAAAAGGTGAGGGCTATGCAACTCTCAACCCTTCGTACTGACTTGATTGAAGGGTGAAGATAATGTCATATCATAGGGAAAGGTTTTCTAATTCATCTCCCCGAAAACGGCGCCAAAAATATGTTGTAGCTCCTAGAGACAACCTTGAGCTGCAAAATACGAGTGCCTAGGACATCTTAAAATCAAAGGTTAAATGTGGACAATTGTATAAATTCCTCTGAAAAAATATGGAATAAGAGAACAATGGTTTTGGTGGTTCATGGATGGAGAAGACCTTGGAGTCGATTCATGTGAATTCCCTATATTGTGAGAGGGCTCAAGAGGCTATGAGGCTTGATGGATTTTAAATGGGCCAAGTATAAAACAATGAGAAAAAGTTTTAAAATATATAGGGGGAATGGAGAAAGAAATGAGAAGGAATCCACCAGAGACAGGCTTGAGAAGATTAAGAATCTGTCCCCCATGAGCTCAGATGAAATGTATATGAATGAGATATGGACAACAATAAAGGTTTGGGGAGTGCGAATTAAGGATGTGAAACAAGATTAATAAATGAGATTTAACACCTGAGCATCATACAGACACAAATTCATGAATAAAATTGCAGACTACCAAAAACTACATTACACAAACCATCAAAGCAGCAGAGCATGAAAGGTGATTATACATAAAAAAGAGATTACTGATAATTGAAGAAAATAGATACACACTACTCATTGCTCCATCTGGAATCTAAATAACAATGTTGTATCATATTAAGTTCAAACAACTCTCCCAAATATGTATCTCAGAGCACAAGGAGCACAATCATACAAAAATACAACAAAATTCTTCCAAATTCCAGAACCTTTCTTTAATCTTGGAACGAGCTACATATAGAGTTCCCCTCGAGGGTCTTATAGTACTAATCATTTATGATCGACCCATACTTATGAAATCAAAACATCCTACCTAACTTGCAGAGCATACATTGAGCAATTACTTCCGTACTATTAGAATTAAAACTGGAATGGGGCGAAATTGAGATTTCAGCTGCAAAATCATCAAAATTAAATAGAAAATAGAAAGGACATGGTCGCCCATGGAGGCCAATAATGGTAGCATTCAAGACAGTATGGCAAGGAGCAGTTGTAGGTGGACAGACTAACTGTCATCATATAAAACCTCCACTCCCTCAGTCTGGTGATTTCCTCTTAATCAATTATGAAGAGGCCTGTCGTATTACATGCACCTGGTTCTTTAGCGGAGATCTCCTGAGCAGAAAGAACAAACCAAAATGTGCATGTTTCGTCCAAATGCCCATGCAATGTTTTTGAATTAAAAAATGGGAACTAGATTTCGGAGGGGTTCTTAAGTGGTAAGTGGTATCGGAGAGGGGGGTGCGAAATGATGAGAGGACGACATGTGGAAGAGTGTGCGGTAACAGATACTGCCCATTTCGGACCCCCCCCCCCCCGCCCCACCCACCCTGCCCCCCAATGGTTAAATTTCAAAGGTTGGAGGGGGGTCTAAAATGTGTTAAGGACTGTCGGATGCATTGGGGTGAAGCGGAGGTGCTGGAGAGATGTGTAGGGCTTAGTGGTGATGGGACGTGTGACAACGAATGGGAATGGTAGGAGTAATGGTGGGGCTGATAGTATTAACACACAGTGGAAATGATTTAAACCCAAAGAATGTGGGTCAGAGACTGAGGGGTGGTTTTATATGACATGGCAAGGAAGGTGGGGCCCTACTCCCATCGCAAATCGCAGTCGAAAGGTTTTACCAGTGAAAAATGGAGGGTAAGGGCTAAGATCCACTGGGAGTGACATGCGATGGGAAAAAGTGACGTGGAAGACAGTGGGACCGGACCACAGCCCGCAGATCGAAAAACTTGAGGTTTAGTCGTAAGCGGAGGTGGTAAACACTAAAATAAGCGAAGTGTGAAGTGCAGGGGAGAAGTTAAGTGATGTGGAGGGAAGGTGGGACCCGACCGCATCACAAGTTAAACAAAATAGGTTGCAGGCATTTCAAAATATAAGTTAAAAATTGTGCGATGTGATATCGCACATCGGCGATCGTAGGTTTTAACGTTTGGCAGAATGGAATAAGTTGTAATTTTGCGAAATGCGATGGATGGTGGGGGAAGGGTGACATGGCACAGAGGTGGGACCGTGCCCGCAAGTCGGAGATCACATGTTTTATAATGCCCATAGTGGGGGTCAAATTTTATTTGTTGCGAAGTGAAAAGTGCGGGGAGGAGTGACGTGGCAGGATGGAGGTGGGACTGCCTGCATACCACAAATCGTAATATTTTCTAGTTAGTGGTGGAGGGTAAATGGTAGGGTTTGCGAAGTGTGATATGTGGGCATTTAAACGTCGAGAAGTGCAAAAAAGCAAAAAGGTAAGAGAAAGGTGGAAATAAAATGTTTCATGTGGTTTTGATAATGTGGTAAGGTATGGAGGGTCCCACGTGATCACATCGGCATAAAAACAAGGTTTGGCTTAAGTCTTAAGAGGTAAGGTTAAAAACTTGTGGCCTACGAAGTGAGGGCAACAAGTAAGGCTTATATGCATGCCACGGGTGAATGGGTCCCACCTCATCGCAAATCGAATTTCGCTCATTTTAACATTTACCCTTGCACCCATCCTGAAAAACTTGCGATCTGCGATTTGAATCTCTGTTGTTGATCATTTCTTAGATCCAACGTTCCTCACTGCTCCCTTACTATGGTTTTCCGACCTTGTATATTTGGTCATGCCTGGACATTTCTTATTTTTTCGTGGAATACTTGCCCTGCATTAACGACTTGACCCGAACGCGTGCACAAATAGACCCAATATCGTTCAAGACTTTGCCCTTGTTGTTTTCCTGCCTTAACTGCTTCTCCACTGCCTTTTCTTCCTTTGATTCTACTATTTCTCCTTCTTTAACTATAAAATTGGGTGTTAATTTTGAAGGAGGGGTTTGAAACTTTAGAACATGGAGGAAATGAGTGGCATAGAGGGTGAATGAAATGGAATGAGGGCAGGAATGAAGTTTGATCACCATCACACCTTATCAACAACATTTTCCCCTTTTTACTGAACTGAAAGGAAGATTGATTCCTTTGAAGCTCTTTGACAGTTAGGATTTCCTGTCCTTTCTCCTTCTCCACTTTCTGTGTGGTCACAGGCCAACAGGAGCAGCATGAAATTGGTTGCAGAAGACCACACTACCTTTATGACATTTTCGCTACCTTTATATGTAAAAACACCACGGTTATGCCAGAAGTCAGTTTTTATTATCATATGGTCAAAAATGGAATTACCCATGATGTAATTGAGTTTATCATGATGTAATAATTTTCATGTAAGGTAGTGGAGGTCAAATTCATGGGTTTTTACGTATAAAAAAAACCACTCATTTTTCATGCTTCTGCCACCTTTTTGGAGACTCTGTTACTCTTTTGAAGTAAACTTGGGAGAATCAATTTTTGGAGGCCTTCCCATGGCTAATTTTTCAAAATTCAAGATTTTCTAGAAACTAGACACAGAGGGATAGTTTACCATTCTTTCATAAGTGGATTTGGACTCCTAAAAGTGCCTGCAAACTTCTGTTACGCTTCTGCAAATTTTTGTTACCCTTTTGTCAGAAATGTTACAAATCGGCATTGGATTCCTAAGGACACTTGTCAAGCTCAGAAAATGTCACAAATTCGAGGTTTTGTTGTCCTATGAGTTTTAATTACAGTTATTGAGTTGGTTTTTTCCTCCTATAATGAGGGAATGTGTAATTAATGCAAGTGACAATCACTCCTAGTTCATAGCTAAAATTTAGGGAATGGTTTCTAACCTCCCTAGAATCTAAGAAATGACTCATGTTCTATATTTATGATCCATTTTGGATGGGATTTCGACCTGATAAGATGTCATATTCCATATTTTCTATAATTAGACTCTCTTTAGTATTTTTTGGGGTTGGATAGTCTCATTTTGCAGTGGAAATTTTATCATCAACAATTTTGAATGAAATCAGAGACAAATTTGCAGAACTTGTGTTGATATACTTGTGGCATGCATTGGAGAATTTGTTATTCTTATGTATGTTTATATATTCATGCTAAATGATATATCTTCTTCTTTCATATACATCTTTCCATATTTTTATCTTGTAATTTTATGAGCAGAAATCATGTATGTTCATGCTCTGTTTTAGACAAGGTTTACTTGTTATCTTTATTTGCTTCTAAATGAATGAATTCACTGCAATGCTCATTAAAATCTCTCTTACTTCATCCTATACTCAATGACCTATTAAACATTATTTCAAAATACCTATATAGCCTCGCATATTCTCTGCAAATTAACCTTGGAATTCAGACCTAAAAACCCTACACATAGTCTTCTCACTGACCTTTCTATCCAGCACTTAAAGCATCAAACAAATCCTATTTACTGAGCTTACATACCTAGCATAAGATCATTAGATATTTCATTCATTCCTTTGACTACAAAAGTGACAACGAGAGAGCCCTCTTTGGTCCTGGTAGGGCTAGCTACCTGACTTAAAGCCTGGTTTGTGGTTACCTTTCTTCAATCCCATTTTTAGCCTTGGGAATTTGGGGAGAGTGATAACAGGGTGGAAATATAATTCGATACAACCATAGAAAAAAAAATCAATATAGGAACAATGAAAAATTTAAAAGAGGTTATGTACTCGTCAGACTGTTGCTTTTTTTAGAAAAACAAATTAACAGTGGTGTACCTATGTGTACAACAGTAACTAAAAAAAAAAAAATTGTTGATTGGAGGGTGACATGACACTTAGCTTCCTAGGCATATCTATAAAAATAATAGTAATAACTACTAGAAAATGCATAATTTAAACAAATTAAACCCAAATAATTTAAAAAAACATCATGTATTTATCAATTTTCATGCGTCGTACCATTTTCACATTTTGATATCTAATGAAGCATGTATTTCTCAATGTTCATATGTCATTTTTTTTTTTTAATTAATAATGATAAAATTTGAAATTTAATCAATGAAATGTTGTTGTGTAAAAAGAGAAAAGTAATCCTCTCAAACACCAAAGGAATGCCTCTCCAATGTGACAAGAATGATTCTCTACCAGGGAGAATTTCGGATCCAAGGAAAGCACATTGAAAATCAACTACAAATAGGAATTTCTATCTCTAAAGCAATGCCCAAAATAAAATTAATGAAAAACACGAGAAAACATTGAATAATGGTGTAAATAAGTTGACTTATGGTTTGCATAGGTTTTAATATAAGGAAGACGATAGGTAAGACCCCACTACAAATGGTTTGGACCAAGTAGAGGTTTTGTGATTTTTGGCATGATGTGAAATCATAGGTATGGGAAGCATGGACGTCCCCTCATCCAACATGGTACATCCAAGCACCCAAAAAAGGCTTGACCTAGAAATATTAAGGATGTATCCATGTTTCCACCACTCCATCACCATACATGATATGTAACCAAGGTGAAATTATGTGCCCCAATGTAATAATTCCCTAAACAATATTTGTTCAAGACATGCCATAACAGGGCCATGACTGAAGAAACAAAAGAATAAATTACGTCTAATAAAAGGTGCAGTCAAGGGTAAAACAAAAGAGTTTTCTTGACTAAGAGAGATGACTTCGTTAGAGACCTGTTATCACCATAAAAAAAATTCTAAACTTGGACAGTTTACACTGTTCTTAGTCATGGTATTAGATAGGTGTTAGGTCATTTCATGCTTTAAAGGGTAGGTGATAGGGTAAGAGTCTCAAAAGTCTCATTTTCATATCCAAATAAAGTTTGACAACCTTATTCCATGGTTTAAAATTCTTTTAGGTCCATTCCATGATTAAAAAGTCATATTTTTCATTTAGGGGTCATTCCATTAGGTTTCGGGTTGAAATTCTACAATTAGCCAAGAATCCACACTTTCGTAGCGCCTCTAGTTCAAAAATGAGGAAATACGCTACGAAATCACTGCTACTTTCGTAGTGCGCTACGAAACTGCTGTAGCAGCTTTTTTAGTCATGAAGAAAAACTCTGTTTTCTGGTTTTAGTAGTCAACTTACAAGGGGGTTTCTGCGCAACTGAAAACTAATTTTTAAAAACTGAAACAGGTTTTTCTTCCTAAATACAAAAACCTCTCTTAATGTCTTCAAATTCATTAGGAGGTGGGATCCATTGATAAATTAAAATGCGCTACGAAATTGCTGTTACAAAATGTCTTGTACATGGCTGTTTAGTAGTCAAACTTAAAGTTCCGTTTCTGGCCAAATGGAAAAGTGTTTTGGAATTATAAAAGACATTTATATTAATAAAATCTCTAGATACACTAACCTATCTCACTTTTCTCACAAGTGTTACCAGTTGGGAGATACAAGCCTTTCTTTGAAGCCCTATTTTCAGAAAACAGATTTTTCCTGTTTTACACATGTTTTTCAAAGACAGTTTCGGAACAACAGGAGAAGTATTTCAAAAAAAAAAAATAGTTTTTTCTTCAAGACCGAATGGTCTACAAAAGCCTCCTTCAGTTTCTCAAAATAAATTATGGATGAGGAGATACAAGCTCTGTCTCAACACCTATTTTTCAGATAAAAACAGTAAGGAAAAATGACCAATTCACAGGTGAAAGGTGAAGACAAATTTTGATGAAGATCATGTTTTTGAGGTCAGGATACTATTTTTTTGAGATATTTACAATCCTCATAAGTTTTAGGTATCCCCAAGTGATAAATTTTGAAGACTGTTTTGAAAAATCTGCTTGCACAGCAGCTTCGTAGTGTGCTACGAAACTGCTGAAGCAGTCTTTTTCACATTTACATATAAATTTTGGGGGAAGTTTGATGAGTTTTTGGTTTAAAATTTCTGGTGGAAGCATGGATATAACAGGTGAAGTTTCAAATGAAGAAAACAAGAGAAAAAATGATTAAAAGGAAAGGTTTTACACTAACCTAGAAATTGTGCTACGAAAACAAGCTACTTTCGTAGCGCAGACCTTTTTTCTATTCTTTTACATCATTTCGGAGATGCATTTCTACACAGCTAGAATATTAAAGGTTTTAGAGAAATGATTGGAAAATGTGACACATGTGAAACTGATCTATTAATGATTAAAGTACTAAAAAATGATAAAGGAATCAAAGGGGCTGAAAAGCAGGAAAACATGTTTCTAGTATTTAGGAAAACATTACCATCTACAGAAGGGTTACTTCAAGTCAAAGATGATCATCCAAATTCGAATTCATGGGAATGCAGGTGGAATAAGATGTAATAAAGATTATATAAGGTTTTTAGGAGGTTATTAAAGAGTTTTAGTCCTATTTGGAATAGGACTGCTCATTAGGGTTATAGCTGTCATTTTGTAATTAATAGCAAGTTTCTAGATTAAGAAAGGTGTCAAAGCATGGGAATTCGAATTCTATAGTGGAGGATGAAAGAATCCTATATTTTAAATGTTCCATATAGAGAATGGGGTCGAATTATACAAGGGTTGGCATTTTTCATTCGCAAGGAAACTGTGTTACTGTATGTCACTGTGTTCTTCTCAACTTAATACAGAGATTTGTTTGACTACTCAAGATTCACAAGGAGTTTAAGTGTATCATTTTTCTATGGCTTTTTCAATTACCTAGTTGTAGTAGTATTTGTATGTGTTACTTATAATTCATTTGACAATGCTCTAACTTCCTTCACATGCTTGTAGACTGTGTTTTATCACTGTGTTACTATTTTTTTCATAAACCTAGACTCCAAGTGCCTTGACTTCCATGTTTGACAGATTATGATGTTTTGTTGAAGACTATATTGACTCCATGGCAAAATGAGTGTTTGCTAATCTTTGATTCAACCAGTTATATATTTTTATCCTTTCTATTCCTAGAGTTAGCCACCTAATCATTAATAAAAAAATCTTAAACCTATTGAGAGAGCCCTCTCAAGTTGAGGAGGCTAAGCCTCAACCAAAATATTGGTTTGAAAGAGTTACTTAGAGTCTACTTGATGAGCAACCTATCAGGGTTATATTTTCTGATAACATTTTGGTGCGTCTGCCGGGAGCCTGAAGATTATTCATTCCCGAAATCAAGAAGCTGAAATTATGAAGGTAGCAGGAGCTCAGGAAGCTTTTCGAGGCTGCAGCTACCTTGGCGACTCCACACATCAAATAATCAAATTGGAAGGTGACTCCACTGCTTAAAGATCAGTAGCTTGATGAAGTTTCAAGATGAGTTCCATTGCAAGAATAAATTCCAGGTATGCCCCTATGAATCGGTCTCATATCCCTAGTTTTCCAAATCCCATGCCAAAATTTGAATGGTTAGATGATCTTCCAATATTTAAAGATGAAAAGAAAGAAAATGTTGCTCTTCATTTTGTTAGGTTCCATATGCATGTACACAGTGTTAAGGTTCAGTTCCTTGAAGATTGTCTCATGAAGATGTTTATGGCCACTTTAGAAGGAAAATCATGGTCTTGGTATGAAAGATTGCCAAATGGTTCATTATATTCTCTTGCTGATTTCCATGATGTATTTTATGAGATGTATAGAGAGTGTCATCCCTCTTTATTGATGGTCAAAGACTACTGTAAACACTCTGAGAGTTTTATTGAATATTTGGAGAGTTGTTATGAAGATGAGTTCATGGATGAGGAAATTTTAGAAGCCCTTCATGACAATACCTTTCATCAACAAGAAGAACACCAAGAAAAAAGCATAATATCTCCCTTATATGAAAATGAAATTGAGCGGGAGTTTACTTATGAAATTCATGTCACATCCTCTGAATTTGAGGAAAATTTGGAGTAGGTTTTTCAATCCTTTGATCATTAGGAGTATGAGAATCATTTCAAACAGCAAGAGGAAATATTGGAAAATGCTTGCTGCAATCCTAAGGTACAAGAAACAGTTGATTTTTTTTGTCATTCCTTGCAGCAGTTTACATCAAAAAATGATCATATTAATGAGGAAGAATACATTGTTTGTGGGAATCATTTTGAACAACAGTTGGATAGCATACAAAAGAAATCTTGTGTGGTTGAGAATCAGTTGTCTGAAGTCATAGAAAGTTATGAGGATCATCGAACTGATCATTTCTTCTTTGACCATATAACTGAATACATGGAAGAGTTTTATTCTCTAGTGTTTCAGTTTCATTTTTATTATGAAGATCAGATACATTTTCAGTGGCATTGGTCATCTCAATATCATGTTTACTTTGGGTTCAAGTTCAGTCAAGAGCTTCAAATATAAGATAAGACAAATGATCGACTTCATTGGAAATTTCATGTTGTTTGAGTTAAAATGGAGATTGCAGCTCCTAGGGTAGGTAGGAGTGTATGAATAAGCTCAAGGTTAACTGAGCAATTCTTTTTAGTAGGTGCAGTTTGGGTGCTTCTTGCAGAAATCATCAAGCTTGAGACCGAGGTGAAGGCCAGTAGAGCTTGAGGAGGAAGCTTGCCGATTCAAAAAGTTTTTCTGTTTTTGTCAAAAAAAATGGATAGCAGCATTGGAGCTACCAGTTCTTAGTGTACCATAGGGGCACACTATCCCAAGTGGAGCCACTGTTATCACCCTAAAAAATTTTCTAAACTCTGAAAGTTTACCTTGTTTTAGTCATAGTGTCAAAAAGATCTTGAGTCATTTCATTCTTAATAAAGGTAAGTGATAGGTTTAGAAGTCTTAAAAATTCAGTTTTCATTTCCAAATAAGGTCCTTAAGTCTCATTCCATTATTGAAAAGTCCCATCATTCATTTAGAAATCATGTTTTAAACTTTTGGAAAAATCCTCTGCAATTAGCCACAAAACCGCAGTTTCGTATCGCGGTCAGTTCAAAAACTCAGTTTTGCGCGATGAAAGCGTTGCTACTTTCATAGCGCATATCGCCAAAATTGCACTAAGTGCGCTACAAAAGCGCGGATTCTTATAAATGTAATGTCAAATGCCATAAACTGTCAGAATCCGTTAGGGTATGATATGATAACATCATAGTGAGTCAGTTAGGGGTCATTTTTGAAGTGTTCAACCATTCATATCCATCATTACTACAACAGAGGTGTCATTTGTGAAAAGAGATTTCAAAATTGAAAAGTCTAATATGTTTTACTCATTCTAGTTTTCATTTACTCACAAAAATCAGTGAAACATCTCTGTTTCGAGTTTAAGCTTATGGTCATATTACACCAAAGCTATTCTCATCTACCATAAACAAGCAAGGCTGACTACCATAAGCAAGCGAAGCTGATTGTTTTGAAATCAAGCGAGGCTGATAAACATAAATTAAAGCGAGGCTGATTTGTAACATAAATTCAAAGGCAAAGATGACAGAAGAAAAGGAAAACCACATGTCTCGACATTGTTTAAGAATAGAGCCTGAAAGCACAGAGGCCCTAGTCAAAGATAAATCAGTATTGGAGGCTTTCAAGAAAACAGGGTGTTGGAAATTTTGTGAAAAATTGCAGGGAGGACACAGTCAGGTGACAAAGGAGTTTTCCCTACATTTCACTGGCTCAAACACAAAAATTGGAATCCTAAACTTGTCAATTACTCCTGAAATCATAGCTTTGGTGACAGAGATTCCTAGGGGGAAAGAGAGATGGTTCAAAGGATTTAGATTTGACATGCAGGAATGTAAAGTATTTCTAAAGCCCGAATTTGCAGAAATAGATTTAACCAAGGCAATTCCAAGGAGCTACATCAAAGACACCTATGCAAATCTTCTCTTCAACATACAGAGGTATTTTACCTGTGAGGGAAGGTATCATAAAGTATATTCATATCATTTTAAACTTCTATTACACTTTACTGGCATGATTTATCTACATTTTCCATTCTTTCTGTATAGAAGTATAGCTAAGATGGTAGATAAGGTGCAAATGAAATCTCAAGGATGTGAAACTTCCATTTTTCATCATGGTCTAATTAAATTGATAGTTTTACATGAACTCCAAAGGATCAAAAGGGAATGGTCATAATTTTTGTTTTTATGTGGTTTTGGAGTGGAAACACAAGCTACAGGCATTAACCCTAAGGCTAAAGAAATCCACTAGCAGAAACTAGTAAACCTGTAATGACAAGGTCAAAAAGATTTGTTAAGCTAAAACCTAGAAAGCAGGTGAAAGAGCACGTGAGTAAAGCATTAGTGGTTATTCTTAAGACTCCTCAATCTACAAAACAAAATATAGTTTAAGTTAAAGAAATGACACAAGAACAGTCAGCTAATAAACTAGTTCAAAGGAGATTGACTAGAAGTCAAATTGCAAAGGAAAAGGGTAAAGCAGTGATTTCAGGAGAGAGTCCAGGCTTAAAAGGTATCTTAAATGATATTTTACAAGCCATTGATATTGAAGAATCCCTTTTGGTATAGGAAGATTTCATAAAATTTGATGAAGGAAAACCGAAGAAGATGAAATATTCTAAGAAACTGGAATTCGAGGATGAGGTTGCAGCATTTGTATTCAAGCCCATAAAGCCTTTAACCAGAAAATCCAAAAAGATGCAAGAGCTTAATATTGAGTTAGAGAAAACAGAGGAAGCCTCCACTATTCATGAAGAGTTTATAGACCTTTCATTACCAATACCTGAAGGTGACAAAAACAAGGTATTTTCCACTCAAACAGAAAAAACCAATTATGAAGAAATGGAAGAAAGGTTGAAATTAACCAATTATGAAATTGCTAGACTAAGGAAGAGAGCAAGAAGATATGTTGTTGAAAAGACAAATTTCAAGAGGATAAAGGCTCTCTGGGAAGTTGAAAGGGTTTCCAAACTAGAAACAATCAACAGTGAAGCTCAATATTTTACTTGGACTGTACCTACAATTAAAGAAGCTAGATTTGTAATAATGATGAATGTTCAGTTGAGGGCTACCAATAGGAAATTTAGGAGACAAATTGAAGACCTAGAAATACATCTGAAAAAATCTGAAGAGAAGCTACAACAACAATGAAATAGGGAAGTAAGTGATAAATCCTTAAAACAATTTTGTCATAAAGAAGAAGATCATTTTTGAGGAAGAACATCTTTTAAAGCTAAGTTGTTTTGATTTTTATGTTGATATCAATATTTGAAGAGTTTTAAATATCCTCAAACTGTAAATTTTTGAAAACTGTGTTAAAGGGAGCATACACAGCAATTTTGTAGCGCGCTACGAAATTGCTAAAGATGAGTTTTTGACATTTTGCATATGTATTTTGGAGGTAAGGATTGTTGGTTTTCAAGTTTTGATGCTGCTGGTGGAAATATGAGGATCACAAATGAAGAATCAGATTGCAAAGAAGAA
Source organism: Pinus albicaulis (assembly GCA_034641835.2). NCBI lineage: Eukaryota > Viridiplantae > Streptophyta > Pinopsida > Pinales > Pinaceae > Pinus > Pinus albicaulis. The sequence continues at coordinate 83,627 of JAXQQM020074186.1, read as the reverse complement.
TAAAGAAGGGTTAAAAGAAGTGTTTTACAGTGATATAAAAACTGCGCTACGAAAATAGGCTATTTTCATAACGTAGTTATATCTAATCTCCTTTTCCATTTTTTCGAGGATCTCTTTTTGCACAGGTAGAAGGTTGAAGTTTTAATGGAATATTATCACATGTGACCTGAATGAAATAGTCATCAATTGCAACAAAGTTGCTCGAAGATAAGCATGGAGGTTAAGGGCTAAAAAGCAAGAACTCTGTCTCCTGGTTTTTAGGACAGTTAGGTCATGAATCAACAGGGTTTACAACAAGGCTGGAGGCATCACAAAGGTTGAAGACATGGATTAGCAGCTGTCAAAGAAAGTATTTAAGTTTTATATAAGGTTTTTTGAAACATAGGAGTTTCACTCCTATTTGAATTAGGACTCATAAAAGACAGTTAGTTGGCAGTATGTAATTAATAGTTTGTTTCATGAATAGAATAGGTGTGAAGGATATAATTCGAATTCTCCTAATGATGGATCATGGAATCCAAGATTGTAAAGGTTCTATATGAAGCAATAGGTCGAATTCATCATGGTTGGCATTTTTATTAGCAAAAGAAGTTGTGTTGTTGTAGCAGACCGTGTGTTGTTTCAACTTAATACAAAGATTGGTTTTACGACTCAAGATTCACAAGGGGTTTATGTGTTTGATATTTCTATGGCCTTTTTCAATTACTTATTTGCAGTGGTATGATCATGTGTTACTTAGAATTCATTGGATAATGCTATAACTTCCTTCACATGCTTGTAGATTGTGTTTATTCACTGTGTTACTGTTTCACTTATAAACCTAAACTCCAAGTTCCTTGACTTCCATGTTTAGTTGATTATGATGTTTTGTTGAAGAATACTTTGACTCCATGGCCCAATAGATGTTTTCTAATCTGTAATTCAACGAGTTATACATTTTTGTCCTTTTTTATTTCTAGAGTTATCCATATAATCATTAATTAAAATCTTAAACCTATTGAGAGAGCCCTCTCAGGTTGAGGAGGCTAAGCCTTAGCCAAAAGTTTGGTTTGAAAGAGTTACTCAGATTCTACTTGATCAGCAGCCTATCAGGGTCAGATTTTGTGATAACAAGACCAGTGGGGTTGTAGCCATGGCGGGAAATTTCAGAGACAGACTAACCCATAAAAAACCCAATTGTGCTATAGTTGTATAAGAAAAATGTTTACCCGGGTGGGTGTAATTTAAACAAAATTGAAAAGGAAAAATTATAGTCATAAATCATAGTTGTATGGATAATTCCAATGGAAAATGAAGGCCATCATTGTGTTTATTAATGTTTTAAAACATTTTTTAACTATATATATATATATATCCATAAAGTATAGAAAGTGTCTTCATATTCATGGTTGGACCATATTTATACACCCCATGCCCAGATACGACAATATTTGGTAACTATATTGCAAACACAATTGGCTCACATAGAAAACCATTCAAAATTCATGTTCTAGATGTTTCTGTTAGACTTACAATAGCAACAAAATATACAACAACAAATCAAAACATTTTTCATCCTATGGTGGACACTAAAAATAAGGACAAACAATGAAAACAAAAATAATATGACCACAACTATTCTCAAAAGAAACATGCTCAGTTCAACATTCTATTCTTAGAAAATTTCTAGTCGAATATTTTGGTAAATGTATAAAAGAAAATCTAGCAAAATTACTTTATATGTTAAAAAAAGAGATAAAAATGCCATAAATTCCACTTCTCTAGAATGAAATCTTGAACCATGGCATGTAGGAGTAGGTTGAACTTGGAGAATGGCATGGAATGATCCAAATTTTATGTCCTTAATTTTGATTATCATAACAAATTCATGTCCATAAATGGATAAAAATTAGGATACAACTATGTCTTTGGCATCAGAGGTGGCTAAAAACTCCTCATGAAGGCTTTGTGTGGAGGACAGGATGTGCACAATATGTAGAATTAATGCACTCTTCACCTCCAATGTGAATTTTCACTTGACTCACTTAGGGCCTTCACTCTTTTCACTTTTATTTTTCTTTTATGCAGTTTTCACCCCCATCTTTTTTTGTAATAGTCTTGGTGAAAATTTCATGTGATAAAAGTTAATAAAGATAAAATAATAACCAAGGTCATGGGACACGTATTCCAAGCTGAATTTTGGGCCAAAAATCCTAGTGTGGGTGTTCATATGGTTTATTATGGCTATGGAAATTGGCAAAGGAAATGGCTAAGGCTTTGGAAAGGAAAAGTGGCTTTTATTGGCATATATTTATGAAACTAATGGAAAATAGGAGAAAAGGGAGGTGAAAGGTCATAGATTGCGTGTGAGGAGGAAAATAAAGGAAAATAATGGAAAATGAATAAAATAGAGGCCTCATTAATACAAATTCTTATGAGGATCAGTTCATGGAATTTTTTAGTTAAGCTTTTGTTCAATGCAGTTTTGCAGCTCTCATTTTATCTCTCTCTCTCTCATGATGCTCTTGGATACTTAGAGTTTTCTTGTAGCACTCTTGGAGAGTGTGGCATACTTGGATATTTGCGGCAAGAAGGAAAAGGAAGACTAGGAAAGCGCACGAGGACATCAGGACCAACAACTACATTGGGGTTTGATTTTAGGTACTGAGACACATGTATTTTTTCCTCACTAGTTTTGGCATGCATGGTGTATGCATGTGGTTTATTGGTCATGATATATCATTGGCATGGAGGATTGCCTAGATTGACAGTGGATTTTTCTAGCCTTGCCATTTACTGGATAACCATGGTGTTGTGGGTTCAGTTTCAATGTTTGTTTTCTGGTTGGTTCTCATGTTCCTTTAGCTATGGGTTGAGTTATTAGTTCCTAGAAGCCTTGGTTGGAAAAACACTTTGGAAGCCCTGTAAAAACTTGGGTATATTTAATAGTCTTGGAACCCTTGGTTGGACAAACACTTTGGAAGCCCTAGGTGGGTTGAGTTACTAGTCCTGGAAGCCCTAGTTGGAATAAACACTTTGGAGCCCTAGAACAACTTGGGTAGATACCAATCTGGTGATGGTAGTGATGTTCAACCTTGAGGTGGAATCACTGGTTGAGGGTTGAGGTGGTTTTGCTTATGGAAGCCCTGGTTTGTTTTTGATGTATTTGGTTTATGAAATCCCACTTTCATGCTTGGAAAATGGCACGGGGGTGACTAGTTGAAGAGAGATTTAGCTCAGCCATGTCTATGGTCAAGTGGAACATGGAAGTCCCAGACTTGGTTTCATTTTTCTTATGGAAATAAGAGCTCTTTTCCTCTTGTATTGATGGGTAAATATGCTTTTTATTCTGTGGCTTATATGGTTGTAATTTTCTTGTCATTTATGTTGATTATATGTTGGTTATGACTGAGTTTTATGATGGTGATGAAGTATGGATCTCATCATGTTTTGATTTGTAAATGAATGAAAAATGTATCTATGCCTAAATCGATGATAATGTAGCTAATGTGATAAGGCAACAATTCTTCTTAAAAATTCTCAGATAAGCATGAGACCCCTATGTTCAAATATGTTATTTAAACCTATTGATGTAACACCGTCATCTCACATCTACCCAAGTAATCGGCCAATCGAGGTAAACATGTGATGAAGATTTACTATGATTTGATTCAACCTCCTAGGTGACCTTAAGGAAGTGGAATCAATGAAAATACATCAAACAAACCTTCCACATTTGCAACAAAACTCCCAGGAGCTAACCCAACCACTCAGGCCTCTAGCCCCTGGGTCCCACTGATATTTTACGAAGAAAACCACTTGGATGCATGCACAATCCTGCATCCATGCATATGGGAGGCTCAGGATGCACGCATAAGCCTGCATCTAGGGACTAAATTTACCAGAATTGTGCCTGTGTCTGTGGGATTTAAGGCACGTTTTTAGGTCCAAAGCCCAGGCCACTTCCCATAACTCAATGAAAAGTTCATAAATGAAATAAAAAAAATGAAACAACGATGTATTTGAAAAAACCATGACAAGGCCTAGACTGGACCCCTACTAGCCATGACAGGAATTTTGTCAAACATATCACAAACATGTATTCTATAGGTGTAAACAACATTTATGAGCATATAGATCTCATACTTATCTGAGAATCACTAAGAAGCATTGGTCCCTTACATCATTAGTTACAATATCATCTATTAGGTCATAGATACATTATTTATTCATTTACAAATAAAAACATGAGGAGAGCCATACATCATCATTTTCATAATACATGCTTAAAACCAACATAATAAAAAAAGAAATATCAAGGATACAACAACCATAGAATCCACATATAACCAGTACATTTACACATCAAATACAAAGGAAATGAACTTCTCAATGATGAATGTAAAAAAGCCAACCAAAGATGGGACTACCATGTTCCACCCAACCATATATTGGTTGAGCCAATTCTCTCTTTATCCAAGCACCCCCAAGCCATATTCCAAGTATTAATGTGGGATTGAAACTGAAAGAACCAACTAGGTCACACCGAGGGTAAACCACCTCGCCCTCATCAATAGATATCAGGCTTTACCGTAATCCGCACCGAATCACTAGGCTAAAACAATAAGCATGTCATAATATGATTTACCTCCACTCGATCATTAGGCCAAAACAAGCATGAATGCCACCAAATTTCTCCACCTACACCATGAGGAATTTTCTAGTCTCCTAGTCTCTCAAGATTTACCATAATCCACACCAGATCACTAGGTCCTAAACCAAGGAAACACACTATTCGGATTTATCGCAACCCATAGTTTGATTCAAGGATTACTAGTCCTTTTGTAATATCATTTCAGAGATCCACCTCAATCAGTTTCGAATCCATCTAGAAATCCAGCTCAACCAAAACATGAGTACTCCACCACACCATGGCTATTTTAAAATGGCAAGTCTAGGATGAAAAAATTATCACACCTGGGAAAAACCATTCCATGATAGAAAAGAACCACATGCAATACCCTGCATGCCAAATCCAGAAAGGAAATCACACATGCAAATAAATACCTGCAAAGAATCTTGTTTTAGCTACTTGATCCTGATCTTCCTTGCTTACTCCTTCCTTCCTCTTGCCTTCTTTTCCTTTCTTGATCCAATGCTAAAGTGCTCCAAGAAAACTTTGTGTTCAAGAGTGAGAAAGAGAGAGAGAGAGAGAATAATGAGAAAGCTCTAAAACTAAGCTGACAAAAGGTACCAATTGATCCTCATAAGACTTTTTATTGATGAGGCATCTATTTTCTTCATTCTCCATTATTTTCCTTCATTTTTCTCCTCGCATGCAACATGTGACCTTTCACCACCATTTTCTCCTAATTTCCATTATTTTCATGAATAAATGTGCCAAAAATACCATTTTGCCTCTCTAAAGCCTTTTCCATTTCCTTAGCCATATTAACCGAAATGAACACTCACTAGGATGTTTTTCCCAACATTCATCTTGGAATAAGTGTCCCATCGACCGTGGTTATTATTTTTAATTTTTATTACATGGAGTTTTCATGAGGGATGTTACAGAGCCCTCCTCGTTGGGGGACTCTATCCTCAGTGTTCAACTACACATATACCTCAGCAAAACTGTTGAAAATAAAATAGATTTCCCATGGAGCTTTATAACATAGCTCGATGAAATATTCACAATGATCTTCGTGCTAAAAAGAAAATCATAATGAAAACATAAAATATGAAAACTATAATGACATGACACCCATATCTATTATTGGAGATTTATAACATAGCTCATGGAGGTACTTACATCCATATACATATGTACATATACCCAAACATCACATCAAAAAATCACCAAAAAATATGCCAAACATATACCAACATCACACCAAAAATACTTTGCCTCAAGTAGAAACCAAGGAAGGATACATAGCCTGCATCTGATCCGCCATATCTCATGTAGCTTCATCAGGCCCAAATTTTTTCCATTGCAATTTAACTTTCTCTATTGCTTGCTTCCAGATCATGAGAATTTTTTTCTGCAAAACACACTAAGTCTCCGACCAAAATTCTCCATCTGGTTCTACTTGGAATACATACCATTCAATCACATTATCAACATTCTTAACATACTTCTTATGTAATGATATATGAAAAAAATTATGGAATTTCACTGTGGAAGGTAGTGCAAGTCGATAGGCCTCTGGTATGATCCTCTCAATGATCTTGAGGGGTCAAAAAAAGTGGGGTGCCGGCTTGGCACCTGTTCCAATCTGCAAGGACCTCTTCTTGGGCGTAATGCACAAATACACCTATTCCCAAACCTAAAAATCCTTAAACAACCTGTTCCGGTCTACATAGCTCTTCTTCTTATCCTGCGTTGCTTTCAAATTGTTCTTGATCACCTGCATTTCCTATTTCATTTCTTCCAACATGTATGGTCCAATCAATGACCTATTAACCGGACCACTCCAACTAATGGGAGTATTGCAACTCTACTAATATATTTATTCAAATGAACACATCCTCAATGGTTCCTAGTAACCGTTGTTGTAGGCAAACTCTACAAGTGGAAGGTACTCTTCTCAATTTCATTTTTGATGCACCACATACATATGCAACATGTCCTCCAAGATCCTATTGACCATTTCAGTATGTGCATCTGTTTGTGGATGATAAGTTGTGTTGAAGGTCAAGTAGGTGCCCAAACCTACATAAAACTCCTTGCAACACTTGGAAGTGTAATTCACATCCCTATCTGACACAATCTTCTTTTGAACACCATGGAATCTAACAAAATCTCTGATGAACACCAGTGCCACATCGCTAGCTGAGTATGTAGTCTTCACTGGAATGAAGTGTGCAAAATTTTCAACCTACCCATAACCACCATGATGCAATCATGTTGTCTAGCTATCCTAGGAAAACCTATGATGAAATCCATGTAAATGACCTCTCATTTCCACTATGGAATCAAAATTGGCTGCAACAGTCCACCTGGATGCTTACACTCTGACTTAACCATATTAAAGTCCAAACACCTAGCTACAAACTCTGCCACATCCTTCTTTATATTTGACCAATAATAGAACAACTTCACTGTTGTCAATATTTTCTGATAGCCTAGGTGACCCAAATATGGTTTCACATGAAAATCTCTCAAGATCACATTCTTGATCTCAATGTTTTATGACACATATATCCTATCTCTAAATCTGACCAATCCATCTTTCATGAGATGGTAGTCCAAATATTGTACACCTGCACCTGTACTTGTGCTTGTACCACTAGATGTACCTATACATGTACTCTACTGCAACCTGTGCACAATCTCCATATACCTGTCATCGTGCCGTCATTCCTACAAGATTATATCATGTAAATCCATCCCATATGATCTCATAGTTGCTATGTGATTTACCTGTACCCGCCCACTGAGAGAATTTGCAACCTTGTTCTCCTTGCCCTTGATGTAATTGATCTTGAAGTCAAACTCACTGATCGTGGCCAACCATATAGCTTGCCTAGCATTCAAATTTAGTTAGTAAAAAAAGTACCTCAACCCAATGTGATCACTCATCAATACAAACCTCTTGCCAAGAAGATAGTGCCTCCACATCTTCAATGCATGTATGATTGCTGCTAGCTCAAGATCACGTGTTAGGTAGTTCTACTCGTGCTCTTTTAATTTTCGTGACTCATGGCATACCACATGTCCATCCTACATAAGGACCCCACCAAGTCCTCTCTTGCAAGCGTATGTACATACTACAAACTCCTTGTACGAATATGCAATATTTAACATTGGAGCCTGTGTCAACAATTGGCTACGTTGATCAAAACTGGCCTCACACTCCTCTGTCCAGTAAAAATTCTTACCTTTCCTCTCCAATGATGTAATAGGATAATCAATTTGTGATAATTTCTTGATGAACCTCTGCTAATAATATGCCAACCCCGTGAAGGATCTCACCTCATCTACATTTCTAGGAACTACCTACTCCATGATGGCCTTATCTTTTTTGGATATACTATAATGCCCTCCTTGGAGACAACATGTCCCAAGTAATGTACCTTAGCCTGGAAGAAATTTAATTTGTTGAGCTTAGTATTTTATTGATGCTCTCTCAACAATATCAACATTGCTACCAAATGCTCGACATGCTCTTCCTCATTTTTAGAATATATCAACATGTCATCAATGAACATAATAAATTTTTTTTCCAAATAAGGATGCAACACATTATTCATCAAAAACATAAATGTAGTTGAGGCATTAGTAAAACTAAATGGAACTACAACAAACTCGTAATGACCACACCTCGTTATGAATGTGGTCTTGTAGATGTCCTCTTCTTTGATGTGTACCTAACGATATCACAATCTCAATTCAATCTTAGAGAATATTGTTGCTCCTTTAAATTTATCAAAAAAATCATCAATCCTCGGTAACAAATACATTTTCTTGATGGTCACTTTGTTCAAATGCCTATATTCGATGCACAATCTGAGAGTTCCATCCTTCTTCTTCACAAACAACACCAGTGCGCCCCATGCTGACACACTTGGCATAATGTATAGTTTGTTAAGCATATATTTCATTTGAAACTTTAATTATACCAACTTATGTGTGCTCAGCATGTACGGTTCCTTTGATGCTGAAGCTCCCCATGGTACCAACTCAATAGAAAAGTCTACCTCCCTATGAGGTGGAAACTCTGAAATATCTGCAAGAAATACATCTTGAGACTATTGTAGAACTGCGTATCTTCTCAAAACATATGCATCCTCAACTTCCTTAACCTTGTTACTAGAGATATGAAATGAAAATAGCACACACCCTTTCCTATAACTGTGCTTGGCCTGCATATCCATCATCCTCCTAACTGTTGTGGCTTTATTCTTTCGCTGTAAGACTCTTGTTTCCCCATTGTCATCAAAGCACTTAATGGATTTGTCATACTTATCCACCTTGGTCCTGTGAAGGTATAGCCAAGCCATACCCATTAGCATACTATATGATCCCAATGGCAATATGTTCAAGTGCATTGTTTTGGGCATACCAATTATCTCAAATGCACAAGTTCTTAACCAATGATGAACTCTTTTCTTCATACATGTAACCAACTGCATGAACCAATATTTTCCATGCATTTCCTTATTCAAACCACACTTATCCACCAATTCAGTACTAACATAGATATAATTATATCTAGGGTCAATCAAAATAGAAATAACTTGATCACAAAGCTTACTGTCTATTTCAATGATTGACTCCTTAGTGATATTCCTGCCTATTGACCACGACTGCATAAATATGAGGAATGTTATGTCCAACATCTCCAATAGTCTACACCTCTTTTTCACTATATATCTAAGGCCCACTGCTATAGTTATGTGGAAAATATCTCTTTAGATGCTCTTTACCACATGTCCAACACTCCAACCATCCAGTACCCTCACCTCTATGTTGTTGTTATCCATGTCCATGTCTAGCTGCATTAAAATTATTTTGTGGTGCCACATTTTCTTTCTCTTCTACATTCTGATGCCTTTCTCTTTTTGGCTACCATTTACCTTTACCTTTTTCATTCCCTTTCCATCCTTGATGATATTCATTCTTGTGCTTTGATTGCTCATAGCAATGCTTCAACTTCCCAATGAATTCATCAAGGGACCAAGGCTCATCATACTCAATCCAATCTCTAAATTATAATGACAAACCACTGAAAAATCACTGAAATTTATCCTTCACATCTTCGAGATATGGTACATACCTCAATAGCTCTAAGAACTTGGTCATATACTCCTAATCTATCATCGATCCCATATTTAGCTCATAGAATTGCTTTGCCTTACTCTCATAATACCTCTCTGACAAGTATTTCTTCCTGAAAAGCCTCTTGAACTCGTGCCAACTCAATTCCTCTGTCATGATGTGTTTGACCCACTTCACATCTTCCCACTAGATATCTTCTTTACCTCTAAGGCTGAGTATATCTACTCTAGCCTTCATATTATTTGTGTAATTATGCAACTCAAAGAACTTATTCATCCCAAGTATCTAGGCTTCTGCCTCTTCTGGTTTCTTTAAGTCCCAATAAAAAGTAGGTGGTGTTTCTTTCATAAATTAATCTGGAAAGTATCCCCCACCACTCCTCTTGTAAGTATGATAATGATGGTGATCATAATGTCCGTTAGAACTAGAACTAGAATAATACCTATACTCATAACCCTTCCTATCTGGAGTGTCCAACAACCTGCCATATCTCCCTGTGTCAGCTCTTTTCGACCTATGTATACCAAGATACCTCCTGCCATATGCCCCATTATTTATGTCCTCATGTCCATGGTTGATATGAAGTGGCCCTTGATGCTGCAATTCTGACAAGCTCTAAAGAAGTATTGCATTAAACTCTACTTGTTTCTCTTGTGCCTGTATGGTCCTCCCATTTTATACTTTACAATTCCTTATTTATTCCTTTAATATTCTCAATGTGTATGCCAAATCAGAAGAGTTCCCACCATGCTACTCATATTATTCATAGGGATATTCTTCATAGTCTACCATATTTATATTCATTTTTATATTTTTCCTACAAGGCATAATATGTCATCTAAACAAAATCATAATAAACCAACGTACCTTAGAATAATTTTGGGAGGATACCTCATCTGCAAGATCATCCAAATCAGTGTGATACATGTATAAACATAATCACGACAACTTATAGATATATAACAATTAAATGTACTAATCAGATAAGCATCATTCTAGTTGGAGTCCAGTCATCGCTGCATGACCATATCACTACACATACTATGACCTCATGCATGACTATATCAACCATACCGATGCACGTGAAAAATAAACAATCATAAGCATAGACGATACACAAATGTACACATAGACAATACACAAGCATAAACATGGACAATACACACACATAAATACATGTAATCAAGCATAAATAGATAATACTTGTAATAAAATGTAACAACATGTAACCAAACATAAAATGATGATATATGTAGGAAATTGAAATGTATAAACAACATGTAACCAATCATACACTCATGATGACACAGTGTACAACAACACCATCAACCTACACATGGTGATATCACTACAACCATGAATAACACTGTGCAAATGCAACAAGTACATACACCACAAGTACAAGAAACACATATCCAACCAACATAAAAGCATGACCAACACACTGCCCATCCAGTCCAAGGGGTGAACCATGCTTTGATACCACTCTGTAACACCCTCATCCCACATCTACCAAAGTAACTGGCCAATCGGGTTAAACATGCAGTGAAGAGTTACTATGATCTGATTCAAACTCCTAGGTGACCTTAAGGAAGTGGAATTGACAAAAATACATCAAATAAACCTTCCACATTAGCAACAAAACTCTTAGGAGCTAACCCAACCACTCAGGCCTCCAGTGCTTGGGTCCCACTAATAATTTATGAAGAAAATGCTTTGGACGCATGAACAAGCCTACATCCATGCCTCTGGGAGGCTCTAGAAGCATGCATAAGCCTGCATCCACGCGTTTTGGGACTAAATTTCCCAGAATTGTTCCTGTGTCCATGGTATTTAAGGCACTTTTTCAGGCCCAGAGCCCAGGCCACTGTCCATAACTCAATTACAAATTTAGGAATGAAATAAAATAGTGAAACAATGATGTATTTTCAAAAACCATGACAAGTCCTATATTGGATCCCTATTAGCCATAACAAGCATTTCATCAAACATATCACAAACATGTATTCTATAGGTGTAAACAACAGATCTGAGCATAGGGGTCTCATACTTATCTGAGAATCACTAAGAAGCATTGTTCCCTTACATCATTAGTTGCAGTATCATCTATTAGGTCATATATACATTGTTTATTCATTTACAAATAAAAACATGAGGAGAGCCATACAACATCATTATCATAATACGTGCTTATAACTAGCATAATAACAAAAAAAATCTCAAGGATACAAAAACCATAGAATCCACATATAACTAGTACATTTACACATCAAGTACCAAGGAAATGAAATTCTCATTAATGAATGTAAAAAAACCAACTGGAGATGGGACTACCATGTTCCACTTGGACATAGATTGGATGAGCCAATTCTCTCTTTAACTAGTCACCCCCGTGCCATATTCCAAGCATGAATGTGGGACTCAAACTGAAGGAACCAACCAGAGCATCCACAGGCTTAACCAATTTTCCCTCATCAATATAAATCATGCTTTACCGTAATCCACACCGGATCACTAGGACAAAATAATAAACATGTCATAATAGGATTTATGATGATCTCCACCCAATCACTAGGCCAAAAAAATTATGGATGTCATGAGATTTCTCTAGCTACACCATGAGGAATTTTTTTTCTCCTAGACTCTCAGGCTTTACTGCAATCCACACATGATCACTAGGCTCTAAACCAAGGAAACAAACTATCATTCTTTACCGCAACCCACAATCTGGTTTAGGGGTTGCTAGGCCATGTGTTATATTATTTTGGAGATCCACCTCACTCAGCTTTGAATCCATTCAGAAATCCATCTCAACCAAAACATGATATTTGCACCACACCATGCCTATCCAGAAATTGCAAGGATAGGATGAAAAAGCTATCACACTTGGAAAAACCCATGCCATGACAGAAAAGAACCACATGCAATACCATGCATTCCAAATATAGCAGGGAAATCACACATGCAAATCAATGCCTGCAAAGAATCATGATGTAGATTCTTGATCTTGCTCTTCCTTGCTTGCTCCTTCCTTCATCTTGCCTTATTTTCCTTTGTTGATCCAATGCCAAAGTGTTGCAAGAAAACTTGAAGTGTTCAAGAGTGAGAGAGAGAGAGAGATAATGATGAGAGAGCTCCAAAATTGAATTGACAAATGATACCAAGTGATCCTCGAAATAGTTTTTTATTGATGAGGCCTCTGTTTTCTTCATTTTCCATTATTTTCCTTCATTTTCCTCCTCACATGCAACCTGAATTGTCACATACCTTTTCTTCCAATTTCCATTATTTTCATAAATAAATGTGCCAAAAATACCATTTTTCCTCTCCAAATCCTTTGCCAATTTCATTAGCCATATTAACCAAAATGAACACCCACTAGGATGTTTTTACCAACATTCAACTTGGAATAAGTGTCCCATCAACTGTGGTCATTATTTTTGACTTTTATTACATGGAATTTTAACCAGGTTTGTTACAGTAGATTACATATTTGTGAAATTTTTGGTGAAATGCCTATCATTGCTAGTAGGGTTCTAGTCAAGTCCTTGTTTGAATGTTTTCTTGTTCATCATTATTCCCTTGTTATATTTCATTTCTAAACTTGGCATTGAGTTCTGTGCAGTGATATGGGCTCTAGGCCTAAAAAAGTGGCTCAAATATCAAGGAATATGAGACAGGTTTCTGGGAAAAAATTCCTGGGCACCTGCATGCCTATGTTGTGGGAGCATATAGAGCGTCCCATACACACCCATGCCTATAATGTGGGAGCATCCAGGGGTTTAATGGTCTAAAACCTTAGTGGGACCCAGGGGTTGGTTACCTGAGTGGTTGGTATAGGTCTTGGGAGTTGTGTTGTTGATGTGGAAGGTTTTTTTGATGTGTTTCCATCGATTCCATTTCCTTAAGGTTACCTATGAGGTTGAATAAGATCATAGTAGCTCTTCACCACATGTTTACCCTGGTTGGACGACTAGTTGGGTAGATGTGGGAGGAGGGTGTTGTTGAGCCGCAAAGATGTCCTTTCCTTTCACCAAATTTCATTTCATTTCCTTTGTCCTTTATCAATTATAGGCTTAAAATATCAATAGGATTGATTAAAGTCACTTTAAGAATGCATACAATGACTGACTTGCTATACTTTTATGGTTTTGTTGTTATAGTGATTTTTGATCAGACTTAGCTACAGAATGCAGCCATTCTGTAGCTAGTCGCATATTCCACAGCCATCTTTATGTTCACACAGGTTACAGGTGTCACTTAAAGGAAAAACGCATATAGTTGAATTCCACAACACTCCTACATCACTTCTTGCCCTCTACAAATGTTGAGCAAAAATCTGCAAGTGGTTATGCACGTGGAAGAAAACCGAAACTAAGAAGTAGACTTCTACCAAGACAAGGACTCTGCAGATGTCTTCAGCAAAGTACGAGGCCTCAACAGGAGTTCTAATCCGATTTTGATTGAAAAATACACCTATCCCTATTTCTTCTCAATGACAGTTATGTATTTTTCTTATAAGAATAACTCGAGGAACCAAAAGACAGTTAGCTAGTTGATGTTTTGTTGTTAAGTTGTCCAAGACTATAATACTCTGTTTTTGAAGCGTTTTCCTTTAATGAAAGAAGTAAAACTTTAATGCATGATTTGAAGCAATCTTGAGGAGATTCGTGTGAAAATCTGGTGGTAGAGGCCCCCTACTGTCCGAAAGGCTTTGTGCATATTTTTTTTAGATAAGTAACTTTAACTCTGTTTCGTTCTTAATTTAGGCAATTTTCTGAACTTCATGTTTTATGCTTACTTACATAGAATAGTGCAGTCATTATTTTTCTCATGAATTGTTCCAAAATATCACTAACACTGAATGAGATAGAGCTGTAGTATTTCAAAGGTTAATTGCGTATTAGTTCAGTTTTGTTCATTGCATTTCAAGTTTTATTAGCTAGTTGTATTCTAGTTCTGTTAAATTCGACTTGAAGGCCTTCTTTATTTACAAAATTCTCTTGTTATTAGTCTCTTCTAACACATTATTATCATATGGACAAGAATTAGTAATATCATTTTGAGGTCTTGACTGTTCTACAATTTCTCATAATTTTACAAACAACCTTTTTCCAAAGCTATTCCAAGCGATCTCTAACCCTTGAATGAGGCTTAATAGTAACATTTTGAGTTGCAGAATGGGTTGATTTTAGTGTCATAAGTTAAATTAACATAGGGTTCCTTACTATGTTCCAGATAATCTTTTCTCAATGTGTTCTAACAAATTTCTAACCATGGATGAAATTTTCTCTGTGATATTGTAAGTTGTTGTTTACTTAGAAGAACCTCATTGCATCAAACTTATCCTTTTCTCAAGTTGTTCCAACATACCTCTAATGAAATGAATTGGAATTATTTAATGTTATGAATCACTTTCCTTGTCAAGCTTTGCAATTGGTGAATTAACATTTTCTGTTCTTAGGTGCCATACATAGTTTAGAGTAGATTTTTCTCTGTTTTAGTGTGACCAATAACTTCTCTTTGCCAAAAATTTATTTCTTTTCCTCTTAGCACAAAAACACAAAACCAAAAACACTAGAAAAACACTAAACACAACGAAGTAGGAAGAATATACCTAGGCACATACAGTGCACTTCAATTTAATAGTTTACTAGCCCTGGTTGACAATTTATGACATCAATTTAGGAACACTAAGTTGAGTAGACATTTTTGGTGCCATTGCCAGGGAAGTGTAACTAGGTAGCCTTGTTTCTTACCTCCCAAAAACAATGATATGCGTAGTGAAAGAGACTCAAGGGGTAGATTTATAAGAAGTAGAAGCTTGATTCCTAGAACACCACTTGTTTCATCAAGACCAAGAGCCAACACACCTCCAACTCAAACCGACATCCCATACTTTACTTATCATAGACTTCTAGAAGACTTAAGATCAGATATTCCATTAGAAAGACCTTCCACTTCATCTACTGAATCTGTCTTAGAAGAAGATCCAAGAACCCCTGCTAGGGACATAAACTTTTCTACTTCCACAGAAGAATCAACTATGGCAGAAGAAGGGGGAGGAGGAGTCTTTAATGGAGAACACACACTATTTGGAGGGGGTAGAGGTGTAGAAGAAGGAGGAGGCAGAGGAAGAGGTAGAAGGGAAATGGGAAGCTCTTTTGGGTTTCCTATAGTAGATGAAAAAACTAATGCAACTACGAAAAAAATTTCACCCTCTGTCCTTCCAAACTTTTATGGACTTAAAAGTGAAGATCCTGAAACCTTCCTATTTGAATTTGAAGTCCTATGTAGAACCTATGATTACTTACAAGATGCCCAAAAACTTAAACTATTCCCTTCAACATTGAAAGGAGCAGCATTAAAATGGTTTATGAGTTTGATCAACAGTTCTATTAGGACATGGGGAGACATGAAACAGGAATTTCTAGAGAGGTATTTGGATTACTGTATGCCAGTCAAACATAAGGAGGAAGTGTTTAAAATGCTAAAAAAAGAAGATGAAAATATTGAAGATTTGTTAGAGAGGTTCAACTACAACATCAAAAGAGCAAAAATGGAAAACTTAGACCAAGATACCTTGAAAGCTCTCTTGTTGAAGACAATTAGGGATGAATGATTAGATATCCTTAATATGATGGGAAAAGGGGATATATCTCAGCTCACATTACTTGAAATAGTTGAATTATGTATCAAACTTTCAAGAGGGAAATCTAAAACTGTAAAAGGACCAAGAGACCCTGCTCTTGCAAGGGCAAGTAAGTCTGCTTCTGGGACAATAAGTAGGGCAGAAATAGGACATATGCTTGATGAATTAAAATCTGACATTTTAGGAGTCTTAGTGAGCAAATAGACACCCTCAAGTTACAAAACAAGAAAAAAACTGAATCTGATGCCTTACCAATCTTTTGTCCCAAATGTAGAAAGAAGCATGCTTTGAGAGAGTGCCCTTTGGATGCAAAAGTAGTAGAGACTTGTGTAATTTGTTCAGAAAAACATGAGACCAAGAGTTTTCCTTCACTTCCTGGTCTTAAAGCTGTCTTTCAAGAAGAAACCCCTACAAATTCCACAGAATCTCTCAATTTTGTCTCTAGAAGGCCTTGGCAAGGATTTCAAACACAAGGATTCCATGATCAGCTGTATAATCAACTCCCACCAAATTGGAATTCTTGGCAGCAACCTTGGCCCCAATTTCAAAATCAATCCCAAACTTGGGCACAAGGAGCACAAAATCCCTATGGAAGATACTCTCAATACTATCAATATTTACCATCCTATCCACCATATCCACATTTCCCTCCTCAGCAAAATCATCAAAATCCACAGCATCAAAATCCACCACTTTCATTACCATTTCCTCAGAACACAAATCAGTTACCTGCCCAACCCATACCAAACCCCAACAATAAAAATCCTTAGAACACATACATGATAGAAGGCCAACAGTTTCCAACCTATTTGATTACTCCTTTAGACCTTAATGATGTTCAACTTAGGTCTGGAAGAATACTTGAAAAGAAGAAACCTTCTGTAATCATACAAGAGAAAAAAAATTCTGAGGAAGATTCTCTACGGGTAAATAAAAGTCTTGAAGAGAACACATCTTTTCAAGCCCCAAACATTGAAAAATCAAAACAAAAAGAACCAATAATTTCAACTCCTATATTAGAGCAGCCATCAACATCCACCTCTACACCTCCCTTTCCAGAAAAATTACAAATTGATAGGGGTGTAGAAAAAAAAATTATGGTGCCTAATTATGATTTCCTAGATGAGCTAAGAAATATTTGTATTAAGATCCCATTATTACAAGCTATCAAGGAAATTCCAATCTTAGCAAAGACAATAAAGGAGTTGAGCATGAAGAAAACAGGAAAAAGAATAAGAGAGACAAAGAAAATTCAACTGGCAGGAAAAATAGCAGATATCATGATGGGTAAGATTGTTATTCCAAAGTATCTAGACCCAGGAAATCCAGTTGTTAAAATACACATCAATGGAACTGAGATCCAAAACACACTTATTGATTTAGGAGCAGCAATCAATATCATGAGTAGACAAATCATGGATAAACTAAAGCTTCCTAATATTTTTTTTACACCCACATTATTACAATTAGCAGATAGATCTGTGATCAAATTTGATGGGGTAATAGAAGACATTCTAGTGTCCCTAGATTCTTGGGAGTATCCTGTGGATTTTATGATCCTAACTCCTAAGAATAATCTAGGAGGACATCCTATTATACTAGGAATACCTTGGTTAGCTACAGTTGATGCCTTCATTAGCTATAGATCCGGTGATATGTACATCTCTGATGGTAGTTCAACCAAGAAATTTACCTTGTATCCTACAGCAAAAACAATTACAAAATTAGATGATACTCAATGGATTGAGGATGAAGAAGACATACAACCTCTCTTCACAATTTCAGAAATTAGTGAAGATAGCCAGATTCTGAACACCTTAGAAAATTTTGAATCCTCTTCGGAATACAAACATGAACAATTTCAAGAAGAATCCAACATTGAGTTTTTATCATCAAGACAGATGTCTCTTTACTCTATGGATAAATTTGGCAGTTCTGCAATTGAGATATTTCCAGGTAAAACTTTAAACATAAACAAGAACCTAGAGAAATCTCAACAAGAAAAGCTAGTCAAGATATTACAGAGACATTCTTCTGCATATGCATGGGAGTGCACTGATATGAAAGGGATAAGCCCTAAGACTTGAACTCATCACATATACATAGAGGAAAATTGTAAACCAAGCAGACAACCTCAGAGACGGATGAATCCAAATCTTAGGGAGATTGTTAAAGAAGAATTGCAGAAATTGTTAAATGTCAACTTTATCTATCCCATTTCAGATAGTTAGTGGGTTTCTCCTTAGGTAATTGTGCCAAAGAAAAATGGTAAATGGAGGGTATGTATTGAATACCGGGAATTAAACAAAGCTACTCTTAAAGATCATTTTCCCCTACCTTTCATAGATAAGGTGTTAGATACATTATTTGGCAAAAAGTACTTCTCATTTTTAGATGGGTTTAGTGGTTATAACCAAATTCAAGTAGCACTTGAAGATCAAGATAAAACCACATTTACCTGTCCTTGGGGTACCTATGCTTACCGAGTATTTCCATTTGGACTATGCAATGAACCTGCAACATTTCAAAGGGTAGTACAAAGAATTTTTTCAGATCTAATACATGATTGTGTAGAGGTATATATGGATGATTTCACAGTCTATGGAAACACATTTGAAGAAGCCTTAGAAAACTTGGAAAAGGTTTTAAAAATATGTAAAGAAGCAAATCTTTCACTAAGTCATGAGAAGTGTTTTATGATGTTTACTGAAGGAATATTTTTGGGGCATCACATTTCAGGGGATGGGATTAGAGTTGGTGAGTCAAAAGTTGAAGTTATCTCTAACTTATCTATTCCAAGTTGTCAAAAAGATGTTAGGAGTTTTCTAGGATTTATAGGATATTATCGAAGGTTTATAGAAAACTTCACCAAGATAGCATCTCCACTTTTCAAATTACTTACCAAGGACTGTGAATTCAAGTGGAATCCTCATTGCCAGTTAGCCTTTGAGGCCCTGAAAACAAAAATCTCTGAAGCACCTATTTTAAGGGGACCTAACTGGAAATTGCCTTTTCATATTTCAACAGATGCCTTGGATACAGCTTTAGGAGCAGTATTGGGACAAAAATACCTGATTCCTTATGCCATCTACTATAAAGTAAAAATTTGACTCCTTCAGAGTTAATTATACTGTAACTGAAAAAGAATTTTTAGCTGTTGTTCATGCCATAAATAAATTCAGACACTATATAACAGGCTATGAAACTTTTGTTCACACAGAAAACTCTACAATTAGATATCTAATGAACAAATCAATTACTAATGGCATAGTCATAAGATGGTTATTGATTTTACAAGAATTCAACATTACCATTCTATATAGGCCTGGGAAACAAAATAGAGTAGCTGATTTCCTATCTAGACTCCAAAACATTAAATACAACACTCCAGTTGAAGATCAATTCCCTGATGAATATATTTTTGCAATTTCTACTCAAACTCCTTGGTTTGCTGACATTGCTAATTATTTAGTTTCAGGGAAATTTCCTTCAATAATGAATGCAAGAGACAAAAGAAAGATCATTTATGACAGTGCAAAATATTCATGGGTTGCTAATGAGTTATACAAAACAGGTCCAGACTTTATCATTAGGAGATGTGTTCGAGAAGATGAGATGCCTGAGATCCTCAAGGCATGTCATGATGAGCCTTGTGGTAGACACTTTACTGATAAAAGGACAACTTATAAGATCCTTCATTTGGGATATTATTGGCCATCCCTTTTTAAAGATGCTAAAGAGTATGTCAAAAGGTGTGACAGTTTCCAAAGGGTAGGGAAACCTTCCCCTTCAGGTGAAATGCCATTGCAGCCTCAGGTACATATTGAACCTTTTGAGAAATGGGCTTTAGATTTTGTAGGACCTATTAGTCCTCCATCAAAACAAAAGAAATACATATTAGTTTGCACTGATTATGTGACCAAGTGGGTAGAGGCCAAGCTATTACTTTCTGCTACTGAAGCATCTGTAGTTAATTTTCTTTTTGAGGATATTTTTACTCGTTTTGGTGTCCCAAGAGAAATTGTTACAGATCAAGGAGCTCAATTCACATCAAAGCTAGTGGAACAAATGGTGGAGAGGTACAAAATCAGAAACAGAAAATCTACTCCCTATCATCCACAAGAAAATGGCCAAGTGGAATCTACTAATAAGGTCATTGAAGGGATCCTAACAAATACTGTTCATTTACATAGAAGAGATTGGGCAGACAAGCTTCCTGAAGGCTTGTGGGCCTATAGAACTACATGGAGAAGCACAACAGGTCATACCCCTTATGAACTTGTTTATGGAAAACAAGGCTTGTTTCCCATAGAGTTTCAGATTCAAACTTTTAAAATGGCATTTCAGCTAGGACTTGATCTAATAGAGGCACAAAAGCACAGATTGGAGCAGATTAATGAATTGGATGAGATCAGACAAGATGCAGTCCAGAAAACAAGTATAGTCCAGCAACAAAGGACTAGATGGCATGATAAGTACATCAAGGAAAAGAAATTCAAAGAAGCTGACTGGGTCCTCTTGTTTGATTCAAAGTTCAAAGATTTTCAAGGTAAATTCCAAACACATTGGCTTGGGCCATATGAAATTATGAAAGACAATGGAGCAATAAAAATCCGGACAATAGATGAAGAGAAGGTCACTTTTCTTGTAAATGGTCATAGATTGAAGCTGTATCATAAGCCACTTTCAAGAGAAGAATTTGTCAAGAGATTCCAAGAGAACAATGATGTGAAGTTAATGAAGAAGAATCCTTTTTCTTCATCAACTTAATTGTATTTTCTGAAATCAGATTAACAAAAAAAAAAAAAAAAATCACTGATTAGCATGTTTATATAGAAAAGATAAAGTGAAAATCAGAATCCTTCTGACACTTTAGCTTTTCAATTTTTTTTTTTTTTTGCTGCAAGCAGCTATCACAAAATCATAAGTGCAAGCCCATTTTATATATTATATTCCACTTATGATCCATTTCACTCCATCATGTCTCACTTCATTCATATTTCATTCACTCCATTCATCCATACTTCATTCACTCCATTCCATGGTCCACCTCATTTTCATTTTAGATTTTTAAATTTGATCTCTTTCTGCAATTGAGTATTACAAATCATAATTGCAAGCCACTATTCATAGTTCATTTCACTCCACATTTGTGATCTATTTCATTCCATCATATTCCACTACATTCATGCTTCATGCCACTATATTTCATGATCCATTTTATTTCATCTTATACTTCATTCCATTCATGTTTCAAATCATTTCATTCCATGTTTCAAAGCCTTCACAGGACCATTCTGTAGCCATACATTCCGCAGCTAGATATTCTGTAGCCAACCAGACATTCTACAGCCAGATATCCTGCAGGCAACTATCCAGCAACCACTTGTTCAGCAGAAAATTGATCCTGCACACCTATGTCAACAATCAAAATCAAAGGGATTATGAAGACTAAAGGATCAATGATTTTCAAAGGAAGAAAAAGCATATTAAAAACCACAAAAATCAAAAGAAGGGCTAAGGTAACTTGTGAAATTATTATGATAACAGATTATGAAAGTTATAGTATGGTTAAGTTATATGTATGTTTCATAAAGTTATTTTAATTATTCATATTGATCGAGCTTATCATAAAATCCTTGGACAAAATCCCTTCTATTACGCCATACCAAATCATCATTTATTAAAAATTAATGGTTAGTACTGAAGTGACCTATTAGGTCACGTCACTAATCTGAAATATTCAGTGATGATTTTGAAATTCTCACGAGATTTTTCCGCAGTCTTTTCCTCCATGATAGCTCTCAAGCTCATTAATTCGTGTGAATCATCCTCACCATATTTCACTCATCCCATAACCACTTCATGTCATCTTTCCGTAGCCAATTCCTGCTGCATAAATAGAGAAGTCATATTTGGGGTGAAAACAACCTTCTACAGCCATTTTTACTGTGAATAGGAGAGAAGATTACGGAGGAGTAAATTGAAGATTGAGAAAAGAAGCTATGGGACTCATTGTAAGATCTGAACCAGTCGGAACAAAATACCTAGAGGGTTACCCACAGATTAGAGAAATGTTACAGCAGGTGGGGTGGCTACAGTTTTTGGAAAAGTTCAATGGATTCCATAAGGAGGTTACCAAGACATTTTCCTGGTCCTTCAACGGGTCAGAAGTTGAAATAGGATATGTCAAGTTCACTATTACATAATCCTTCATTGCAGAAGCAGCAAAATTAATAAGGCAGGGTGAACGATGGTTCAAAAACAAGGAATTTCACAATGAGGCATGGAGGAAAATGCTCAAAACACCAAGTATGGATATTTTAGTTTTTAAGAAGGGCATTCCTAGCTCAACATTGAAGAATAAATGGCAAAATATGTTGCTCATTTTGCAAAAGTTTATAACTTGTGAGGGAAGGTTTGGTACCCTATATGTTTATCACATTTGACTTATGATGCATTTCCTAGATGAAGAAATCAATTTAGCCTTTTTCTTACTTCATATCCTAAAGAGAATGGCTTCTAATGTCCAAAAGAGGGTTCAATTCTTGGAAAGCACCTTGTATCACCATGGCCTAGTTAAAATCTTAATTGAGCATCGTTTGAGAAAGGTGGGAGACAATTGGGATGAGTTCCTAATGAGGAATCATTTTGAAGAACCTAAAGAAACCCCATCTGAAGGAAAACTTGTAAAAAGAAGTAGGAGAGGGAAAATTTCCAAATCTGTTGAAATTAAAACTGGTAAATCCATACAAGAAGACAGTGAGGAGATTATCTCTGAAAAATTGGCTGAAATTAAGAAACAACTTAAAAAGGAGAAGATAATAAGAAAGTATGCCAAGGAGAGAGGTGAGGGATCATCTAAACTAAGACGAAGCCATAGGCTTAGAGGCATATTGAATAAAATAGGGGTTAAACAAATGGGAATCATAGATATTGAGGATGAAGAGACACCAACTGATAGATCTCCTGAGTACCAGTACAAAGAGGATCTTGATAGAGGAACTCCGGAGGTAGACCCAGCACAACAAAAAATCTATAACTATGTTGAGTCATTAGAAAAGAGAGCCTCAGAAAGTAGAGGAAGAACTCCTAGCCCACCAGAATCTGCAATTGAAGTGCTAAGAAGAGACAAATATGAATTGGAAGTACTCAATAGGCATATAAAGAATGAAAATGAAATTTTAAGGGAAAAAGTCAAGCTGAAAAGTAACATGAACACAACTCTCTCTCTGCAAATGGAAAAATTGTACAAGGCTAGTGAAAAGCTGAAGAAGAAAAACAAAAATTTGAGCAGGGCACTTATAAATCCAAGGTTCAAATTTGTCATAAGGAAACCTAGGATGCCATTGAACACCAAGCAAAGCAAGAAAATGAGGTTACATTTCCTAGCATAAGTTTCAGAATACATGGATTGATTGCATGAGGACATGCAAAAGCTTTGCAGTGGGGGTATGTTGAGCCCCAAAGATGTCCTTTCCTTTCACCAAATTTCACTTCATTTCCTTTTTCCTTTATCAATTATAAGCTTAAAATATCAATAGGATTGATTAAAGTCACTTTAAGAATGCATACAATGATTGACTTGCTATACTTTTATGGTTTTGTTGTTATAGTGATTTTTGATCAGACTTAGCTACAAAATGCAACCATTCTATAGCTAGTCGCATACTCCGCAGCCATCTTTATGTTAACACAGGTTACATGTGTCACTTAAAGGAAGAACACATATGGTTGAATTCCACAACACTCCTACATCATTTCTTGCCCTCTACAAAGGTTGAGCAAAAATCTGCAAGTGGTTATGCACGTGGAAGAAAACCGAAACTAAGAAGTAGACTTCTACCAGGACAAGGACTCCGCAGATGTCTTCTGTAAAGTACGAGGCCTCAACAGGAGTTATAATCCGATTTTGATTGAAAAAGACACCTATCCCTATTTCTTCTCAATGATTGTTATGTATTTTTCTTATAAGAATAAATCGGGGAACCAAGAGATAGTTAGCTAGTTGATGTTTTGTTGTTAAGTTGTCCAAGACTGTAATACTCTATTTTTAAAGCGTTTTCCTTTAATGAAAGAAGTACAAATTTAATGCATGATCTGAAGCAATCTTGAGGAGATTCGTGTGCCAATCTGGTGGTAGAGGGCCCCTACTGTCCGAAAGGCTTTGTGCATATTTTTTTTAGATAAGTAACTTTAACTCTGTTTCGTTCTTAATTTAGGCAGTTTTTTGAAGTTCATGTTTTATGCTTACTTACATCGAATAGTCCAGTCAATATTGTTCTCATGAATTGTTCCAAAATATCACTAACACTGAATGAGATAGAGTTGTAGTATTTCGGAGGTTAATTGTGTATTAGTTCAGTTCTGTTCATTGCATTTCAAGTTTTATTAGCTAGTTGTATTCTAGTTCTGTTAAATTCGACTTAAAGGCCTTCATTATTTAGAAACTGCTCTGGTTCTTAGTCTCTTATAACACATTATTATCATATGGACAAGAATTAGTAATATCATTTTGAGGTCTTGACTAGTCTACAATTTCTCATAATTTTACAAACAACCTTTTTCCAAAGTTATTCCAAGAGATCTCTAACCCTTGAATGAGGCTTAATAGTAACATTTTGAGTTGCAGAATGGGTTGATTTTAGTTTCATAAGTTAAATTAGCATAGGGTTCCTTACTGTGTTGCATATAATCTTTTCTCAACGTGTTCCAACAAATTTCTAACCATGGATGAGATTTTCTCTGTGATATTGTAAGTTGTTGTTTACTTAGAAGAACCTCATTGCATCAAAATAATCCTTTTCTCAAGTTGTTCCAACATACCTTTAATGAAATGAATTGGACTGAGTTGATGTTATGAGTTACTTTCCTTGTCAAGATTTGCAATTGGTGAATTAACATTTTCTGTTCTTAGGTGCCATACATAGTTTAGAGTATATTTTGCTCTGTTTTAGTGTGACCAATAACTTCTCTTTGCCAAAAATTTAGTTCTTTTCCTCTTAGCACAAAAACAGAAAACCAAAAACACTAGAAAAACACTAAACACAACGAAGTAGGAAGAAGATACCTAGGCACATATAGTGCACTTCACTTCAACAGTTTACTAGCCCTGGTTGACAATTTATGACAACAATTTAGGAACACTAAGTTGAGAAGACAGGTGTTATATTTGCATGATTCTTTACACAAGACACTCATGTTTGAGATTCCTATGGGAGTGTTTGTTTGGTTGCAGGTTTCTCTTAGTATAAAATGATTTCAAACCCATCGATCAATTTGGAGAAGTGTATTGTGGTCAATTCTCTGAGAAACTTGTAATCAAGTCATTTGTGTGTTTGATTTTGTAATATTACTTCTATTGTATTAGCTCCCAGTTTCAAATCTTTGGATTTGGAATAAGGTACTATCCCTTCAGTTCCCATGTTCTTTCAAACCTATTAGCTATTATCATAGGAGTTCTAGAGAGAATAAGAAAAATGGTATTTATATTTCTTTGAAAAATAAAAATGTTCCACCAGTTCAATTGAAGACATTAGGAAAACAAAAATATGAGGAAGGATGGTTATAAAAAAAAATCTATTTTGGGAAGTATTTTGTAGCTAAAAGATTATGGAGATTCATCTCCATAGATTGGTGGAATCAAAGGAAGACAAGCAACATTGTAGAGAAGGAAATGGGGAACAAGTAACAATAGATATGGATTCATGTGTTGGGTGCCAAAATGAATTTGGGCTTCTAGGACTAATAAAATTGGTGCAGGGAAGTGGAATTTTGAATTTTCACTCTTGATCACATAGTGGACCAAACCAATACTTTTATTTGTTATAAAAGGTGGAAGAAGTAAAAATATCTAGTGTTTGTATAATATGAAGCCATCAAGTGGGATGATTTTATAGGGAAGTCATGTTGAAATTTTAGAGGAGGAAGATATAGTGGTATGATAAAAAAACCAACTTTTGGTTATTATTTGTCCATGATGGGTATCAAGTAAATTTCTCATCTAAGCCTCAAACAAAGGTTGGTGGTGGAAGCAGTTATGAAAGGTTAAGGCACTGAAAAAATCCCCAAAAAATCATGGCTATTCTTAACGAACAAAGTACTAATAGGGAATAATTAAAAAAAATAATCTAAAAATGAGCCTAGAATATGAATTCTTTGTAGGGAATATGATAAAAATGTAAATTATTTGATCATAAAGTTTTCTTATGTAAAGCAGTTGTGAGAAAAAGTGGACAAATTCATAATTTTTAAGAATGGTTGGGAGTGAGTCTCTGTGAAGCAATGTTTGAAAAGTATGTTATCACCACTCTCCTTTCTATAAAGGCATATCCCATTTACTGACCATGGATATTTTTTCCCTTTAGGCTTGGACAAATATCAAAGAATATCCTTGAAGTGTAAGGTTGCTAGATACTGTCATGTAGGTACTTAATTACAGTGGATAAATCCTAAGGGACTAAAGCTAAAATACATAATGGAATATGAGGTTGAATATTTGATCTAGGACATGTACCAGGGGATCTATGGTGGTCATTTTGTAGCAAGGACTACAAATAATTAAATTAAAAAATTTGGGTACTACTATCCTATCATGTTTTCTGATTTTCATAAATTTGTTAGGTCTAACGTAGAATTCTAGACATTTGCCAGAAGATAGAAGCTCTATGCATTACCTTTGAAGCATTTCCAAGTAGAATCTGTTGTGTAACCAGCTCCAAAGAGAGAAGAAAAGAGATATTCACGCCTTAGAAATGAGCCACTTCGAGGGGGCAACCTCCAATACATTACATGAATGAACAATTCTTGGATGATACAAATGAACAAAACCTCCTTCTATATATAGGAGTCCATGGGGCCATAATATAATCCTAGTGGGGCCACAATGTAATCCTAGCCGACCTAACAATAATAATGTAAGGGCACAATAATAACAATATGGGGGTTACAGTGGTACAATAATAACAATAAGGGGGGCTACACTAACATAATAAGGGGCTACACTATTAATATAGGGACTTAACATGCCCCTCTCCTTCAAAAAAGTGTTGTCCTCAACGCTTGAGTAGCTCTGGGTGCTTCCGTATAAAATTCTCATCCTCCCATGTAGAATCTTCAGTGGGTAAGTTCTTCCACTTGATGAGATACTCTGAAATTGATCGATTCCGTAGTTGTCGAGTTCTTGTTTCCATGACCGCTTCTGGTTCCAATATGATTTTTCCTTCCTCATCAAGTTCTGGCAATATTGTTTGAACTCGAAGATTTTCTCCTATAACCTTCTTTAAGCATGAAACATGGAAAAATGGATGTACTCGCGAAGAAGCAGGAAGCTCCAATTTGTATGCCATAGTACCAATCTTTCGCAACACCTTGTAAGGACCATAGTACTTTGGCGATAATTTATTATCCTTCTTAGCTTGCTTGAGGGACATTTGTTTGTATGGTTGTAGCCGTAAAAATACCCAATCTCCTACATCAAAACTTCTCTCGCCGCGATGTTGATCTGCCTGTTGTTTCATTCGATTTTGTGCCAAATTCAGGTTATCCTTTAAGAGTTGGAGAACTTCTTGCTGATGCTCGATGTGATCTTCCACTGCTTGAACCTTCGAATTTTCCCTTAAAGATGATATGATGGATGGTGGATGATATCCATAAAGTGCCATAAATGGGGTCATTTTTGCTGCAGCATGGAAGGAAGTGTTATACCATCATTCAGCGAGAGGTAACCACTTGACCCATTGTGTTTGTTTATCAGATACAAAACAACGAAGATATCCTTCCAAACATTTATTTACTATCTCAGTTTGACCATCCGATTGAGGATGATAAGATGAGCTATGAGCTAATTTAGTACCCAAAGAAGAAAATAACTCTGTCCAAAAATTTCCCGTAAAAATGGGATCTCTGTCGCTCACAATAACCCTTGGGCTTCCATGTAGCTTTTGAATTCTGTCCACAAATGTAGTAGCAACTGTATTTGCTTTAAATGGATGAGATAATGCACAAAAGTGTGCATACTTGGTAAGTCTATCAACTACCACCATGATGACATTCTTTCCTTCAGACTTAGGTAAACCTGTGATAAAATCCATTGAAATCTCCTCCCAACGCTGACTTGGAATGGATAAAGGTTGTAGAAGTCCCGGGTCTTAATTGTCTCCACTTTATTCTGCTGGCAAACCAAACATTCCGCCACAAACTTTTGAATATCAGATTTAAGGCCATCCCAAAAAAATTCTTTCTTCACCCTGTGGTAAGTTTTTTAAAATCCCGAGTGTCCTCCTAAAGGAGAAGTGTGCAATTCCAGAAGAATATTTTGTTTTAGTTGGGAATTCTTACAAAGATATAAGCGATCTTTGTACCATAAGGAATCATTTTTCCAACTAAATGTATCAGATGTACTAGGATCTTGCCGCAACTTTTGAATGAGTGTCCATACATCTTTGTCCTTCTTCCATTCATCTCTTGCTTCGGTTATCCAATCTGGTTGGATAATAGAAATGGCACAAAGCAATGCTTCCACCTCTTCATTCTTTCTTAAGAGTGCATCTGCAACAACATTAAGCTTTCCTTTTTTGTAGATTATTTCAAAGTCATAACCCAACATCTTTGTGACCCATTTTTGCTGCTCTTCCGAAGATAGTCTTTGTTCCAAAAAGTGTTTAAGACTATCATGATCAGTTTTTACCTTGAAGTGTCTTCCCATTAGGTAAGTTCGCCATTTCTTTAGTGCATGTAGTATTGCTAACATTTCCTTCTCATAAATAGGTTTTTGTAAATACTTTCCTTTGATCGGACGACTTTCAAAAGCAATGGGTCTTCCTTCCTGCATTAAAACTGCACCAATTCCATTTCCTGAGGCATCACATTCCACAATAAAGGTTTTTGTGAAGTCCGGCGTAGCTAAGACCGGTGCTAGGCACATTGCCTCTTTAAGATGTTCAAAGGCCTTAGTTGCTTCAGGAGTCCATGAAAATGCATCTTTCTTCAATAATGTTGTTAGAGGTGCCGCTATTCTCCCATAATTCTTAACAAACTTGCGATAATAGCCTGTTAACCCGAGAAATCCTCGCAACTGCTTTATTGTCTTGGGGACTTTCCATTCCTTAATGGCTTTAATTTTGTTAGGGTCTACTTTAACACCTCGTGAGATATAATATGACCCAGATATTCCACCTCTTGTACTCCAAAGAAACATTTGGATGTTTTTGCATATAATTGTTTCTCCTGCAATAGTTTGAGCACCCTGTCAACATGTTCAACATGATCCTTCCAAGACCTGCTGTAGATTAGTATATCATCAAAAAATACTAGCAAAATTTTTCTAAGGAAGGGTTTGAAAATGGAATTCATCAACCCTTGAAATGTAGAAGGTGCATTGGTAAGGCCAAAAGGCATGACCAAAATTCATAATGACCCTCATGAGTTCGAAATGTTGTTTTTGGAATATCTTCAGTCTTCATTCTAATTTGATGATATCTTGAACGAAGATCCAACTTGGTAAAATAAATTGCTCCATGTAATTCATCCAATAATTCATCAATCACAGGAATGGGAAATTTGTCTTTAATGGTGAGCTTATTGAGCTCCCTATAATCTGGACAAATTCGCCATGATCCATCCTTCTTGTGTACCAATACTACAGGAGCAGAGAAAGAACTTTGACTAGGTTGAATTATACCCGCCTCTAACATTTCTGCAATCATACGTTCAATTTCGCTCTTTTGGAAGTAAGGATATCTATAAGGCCTGATGTTTGGAGGAACACTTCCTGAATCAAATGAATAGCATGATCATGATCACGAATAGGTGGGAGTCCTTTGGGAGTTTCAAACACCTTGGAATGATTGTCCAAGACTTGTTGGAGATCAGCAGAAATAGATGATTTTGATGTCGGAACTTCTAGTGAGCATAATTGTGCAATTACGCCTCGTTGTTCTTTCTTTAGAAGCTTTGTCATGACATTAGAGCTTATTATCCTTCCCGGCTTCCCCGCAATACCCCGTAATTCGACTTCCTTTCCTTCTGAAAAAAATTTCAAGAAAAGTTCTTGAAAATTAAAAGCTACCGTCCCCAAAGATTGTAACCATTGCACTCCTAGTACAACATCAGCACCTCCCATAGGAATGGAAAGCATTGGACTAGTCAACACATATTCCCCCATGGTTAGCTTGATGTTATTGCATTTTCCAGAGCAATTTATAGTTCCTCCATTTGCAACCATCACTTGACATTCTCGTGCTGGGTATAGGAAACAATTTAATTCCTTGGCTACCTTACAATGAATAAAATTATGGGTGCTACCTGAATCAATCAACACTATTACCTTTTTCTTCTTGATTTGTCCTTGTATCTTGAGAGTTTGAGGAGTGGTAATTCCCGCCAGTGCATTACACGATATGGTCGGATTCATTTCTTCCTCTTCTAGGGTTGGTTCCTGGTGTATATCCTCTTCTGGTTCCTTTTCTTCTTCCTCTTCACAATCTATGTAAAATAATTTCTTCTCAGCACACTTATGACCTTTAGTGCATTTGCTATCACAACTGTAGCAAAGCCCTTTTGCTCTTTTTTCTTCCAATTGTTGTGGTGTCAACCTTGTAGGTTGTGGAAATCTAGGCGTAGCCACACTTCCTTCTTTATAGAATTGATTAGTAGACTTCCTTGTTGCCATAATTTTACATTCAACTTTTCTTGCCAACCTGAATGCCTTCTCTAATGAATCAGGTTCCAGAACACGAACTTCATGTTGAATGTTATCCTTTAAACTGCCTAAGAAGAGATCAATCCTGTGGTCCTCTGAAATATCAGTTACCCTTATACTCAATTTTTAGAAGTCCTCAATGTGCTGCCCCACTAAACCCTTTTGTTTGAGATTTATCAATTGGGTAAAGAAGGTGTTGCTCTTTGTATCCTCATAATGTGCTATCATATCCTCCGTAAAAATTGACCAAGTGACAATTTTTTTACGGGAACAAAGCCATCGATACCATACAAATGTATTTTGTTCTAAATGTAAAGTTGCAATGCGTACCTTTTTGTGTGTTTTGCACGTTATGGAGATCAAAATATTGCTCCATCTGTAGTATCCATGTTACAGGATCCTTTCCATCAAACTTCCTCATATCCATTTTTGGAATATGGTGGTTCTTCCCGCCAACATTAGAGTTTATGAAATCACGATTAACATTTATTTTGTTTTCATCATGAGGTTCTTCTACTATATTTCCGCCATTAGGAATCATTTCTTGTTTTAAGCTTGTCATCAAGCCTTCCATGTATGCTTTTAGATCATTCTTCATGTTTTCCATGTTGTCTTTCATGTCATCCATCTTAGCTTCCATGCCCACTTCCATGCCATCCATCTTAGCTTCCATCTTAGCTTGCACACCATCCATCTTAGCTTCCATCTTAGCTTGCACACCATCCATCTTAGCTTCCATGCCTTTCTTCAAACCATCCATCTTCACTTCCACACCTTTCTTCAAAACTTCCATTTCATTTTTTGCTGCTCTTTGCGAGAGTGAAATTTGTTGCACTTCTTCTTGTAATTTTGATAGATCATGTTGCAATTCTTCATCTTCATGAGTCATGGTAGAGCCTTCTGAAGGCTTGATGGGTGTTGAATTCTTTTTAGGGGCCATTTTAGAATTCAATATTGATATCTATTCTACAATATGCCCTTGGAATTAATTCAACTTGATTCTTCAAACAAGACTTATGCAATTCGGGAAAAAAAAATACACACCTTTTACTAGCTTTTAGGAGCTCGATATTGAAATTGAATTATCTTTGTATTTGAAAATCTTCGATATCTGAAATTCAGCTCTGTAGTAGATCTCTGAAGCTTCTTTCAAATGCCACAGGTCTGACCTGATTTGGATTCTCCAAGAAAAATTTGTGTCCAATCTCCCACAATGACCTAATTCTGGACTGGTTCAGTAGAGCGAACTTGTACGACTTGCCACGTGTCACTGTTTTGTCCTTTGTCTCTGAACTTGATAACCCAGAAACTTCAGTCTGTGTACTTGCGACCACTTTTTACGGCACTTCAATCCAATGCCCAGAGAGAGAGTTATTGAAGTTTTCCCATGATCACCTCTTTGAGATGAAATTCAGGAGCCTGAAAAAGCACTACCTTCCACAGATCATATCTCCAAAAATATTGCGAACCAAGCTCTGAAATTTTTTGACGAATTTCCTCAGTATTTCAGCTTCGCACCATATGAATTTCAGACTCTGAAACCTTGTACAAAAAAATTTATAGCGCAATTTCCACGATGACCTGTTTATGAGCCTGAAAAAATACCTAACTTCCACAGATGATATCTCCTCAAATATTGCGAACCAAGATCTGAAATTTTTAGACAACCTTCCTCAAGATTTCAACTTCGCACCCTAGAAATTTCAGCTTCTGAAGCTTTGTAGAAAAAAAGTTATAGCGAACATGCCACGATGACCTGTTTGGAGCAGCGAAACCCTAGAATCCCAAACCTATGATACCAAATGTTGTGTAACCAGCTCCAAAGAGAGAAGAAAAGAGATATTCACGCCTTAGAAATGAGCCACTTCAAGGGGGCAACCTCCAATACATTACATGAATGAACAATTCTTGGATGATACAAATGAACAAAACCTCCTTCTATATATAGGAGTCCATGGGGCCATAATATAATCCTAGTGGGGCCACAATGTAATCCTAGCCGACCTAACAATAATAATGTAAGGGCACAATAATAACAATATGGGGGTTACAGGGGTACAATAATAACAATAAGGGGGGCTACACTAACATAATAAGGGGCTACACTATTAATATAGGGACTTAACAGAATCCCCTTGCGATAGTGGGGCCTTTACTTCATAGGATAAATACATCCCCCTTTTCAGTGGAAAACATAGATGAATCCTTACAACTATTTATTACTTCACCAAATGGGTAGAGGCCGTATCTACCAAATACGCCATTGACCACATTATCATTAGATTATTGGAAGAGAACATCTTGTATAGGTTTGGTTCTCCTAAAAAAATAGTAATTATAAACGCTAAATAATTTAGCTCCTTTAGGAATATGTTATCTTTTTTTCAAAAAGAAACAATCATCCTCAACTATTTATCTCAATACTACCCCCATGGGAATGGCCAAGTTGAATCTTGAAACAAAAATCTCATTAAAATTTTCAATATTACTTTAGCAAAGAACAACAAGGTAGGAGAATCATAGCTTAGGTATTCACTATGGGTGGACATGATCAAAACAAAGAGATCCATATGGAAATCTCCTTTTCAGCTGGTATGGCATGGAGGTAGTGTTACCTATTTAACTTGAGCTACTTATGATGAAGCTTCTACAATATTTAGCAGCAAAACTAGATAAGATCCAAAGGAGAAGAAATTAGTTGGTCAAGGTCCAAGAGAAGATAAGTTAGGTGCACAACAAGAGAAAATAATATAAACAAAGTACGGAAGGAGGTGTTTGATGAAAAGGTCAAGCTAAGTGACTTGCAAAAGGGGGACCTAGAGTTACGGTGGGACAAGAGACATGAGGACTCAAGAAAACATGACAAGTTTAATAATATATGGTTAAGAGTGTATGTACTTTCCATTTGGCTAACCTCAAGGGATAATGGTTTGAATTTCCTATCAATGGAAGGCACCTAAAGAACTTCATTTCACTTTTAAGGTGAAGCCATATCATCATTTCCATAATTTCATTCACTTCCTTTAATTTATAGTTGGTGAGACAAAAATCATTTCCTCCTAGTGGCATCATTGTAAGAGTGGCTATGAGGTAGCTATGAGTTCCAACTATTTCAATATGATTCTCATTCCCTCTATATAAATGACCACTTATATATTTGAATATGTTAGTTTGATTTTGAACTTCTCGAAGTTCACTTTTTGCATCAAGGATTGGTATTAGATTCTTAGGATTTTTTCTCATAAGATTCTAAGTGTTATTGCCATCATTCCACACTAAACTAGATCTATTCATCAAGCCATTGAACTAGTTAAGTAGATATTTCATCATAAATACTAATGGGTTGACACAATCTACCACTAGTGATCCTCTCATAGTTTCCATGCCATGTTCATTATGACCTCATTATATCCTTCTCTTAGCTTTGTACCTGCTAGAAAGATCATTGAATAAATAAGGTTTAAGGAAATTCCTTCCCCTTCTTTGTCAGGAAAGAGCTACATACTTTTCTAACAAATTGAAAAAATTTCTTTCCAACTCTAATATTCAAAAACCAAGGGGGATTTATATAGGAAAGGAAAGGAGTGTGTTTTCTCTGGTAACTATTCCATAGGCCAATCCTAAGGCCAATTAATAGAGAATAATTCAATGAGCCTCAAGATGATAAATATGTTGCCTCTACTTGGACATATTTTCCATCATTTCCACACTCTGAGAGGCCACTTGATATTTGGAGGAGATATATATTCTTATGACTCTGATTAATCATGCACTATAGATTTGATCCCCATGTGCCTCACATGCATAATGGAAATGGAAACCTTCTACATCCATTTTCAAACGAAAGACAACAACATATAAAAAAGGGTTAGGAACCTGTTGTATTGTACAACAACCCTCCCTTTTTTCAAAATTTTAGAATAAAATTCATTTAGAAATAGGGTCCCTTTTTCTTTTAATATAGGAATAAAAGACTTAGAAATAAAGATTCATTGTTTGAAAAACTCATTGCATATCTTTATGACCAAGTGTGGACAAACAAAATACAACATTCAAAACTTCCGATTCGATCAAATATAAAAGACTTTATCATATAAAACAAGTCAATTATAAAAATTCCCATGACCAGTAATCGCAATCGGAAATCAGAGAAATCTTTAAAGAAAAGTTTTATATAGAAGCTCAAAATCTCCGATGTGATTAGTTCAATCGCAAATCGCCAATCGCAAAGGATTTATGTTATACATTGTTTTTTCATATTTTTGATGCGATGCAATCAATCGCAATCGCATAATTGGAGCACTTTCTAATAAATTCTTTGTGGTCAAATTCCCCGATGCGATATACTATAATCACAATCGGAAATCGGAGAAGTTTTTATTGTGATATTTATGTACCATTTGAATATTTCCGATGCGATTGATATTCATACACTATACACTTGTCACATCGGAAGAATTCAAAAATAGGTAAATTTATATTATTTCACAAGCTCCAAATCTCCAATAGTACGTTCAACATTGAATAGAAAATCAAATGAATATTGGTTTATGATTATGTTTTGAATATGTGAGTGTGACCCAAGGAAAACATTTAAGTGTTATACGGAATCAATAAATAATGAATCGTGAGTTCATAATTTTTATAATTGTTCTTTTCACTTGCTTGTTTATCATGACTGATAGCTTATTGCCTTGCAGAATCAAATAACACTAAACCCTTTCATTTGTAGACCGAGGGAAACAATACCAAATACCGAAATGTCGAAGAGAACAAGAAGAATGAAGGCTGCTGGTGCCGCTAACTTTGTTGAGACTCCTACAGTCTCAAAGGAAAGGCCAGTAAAGCTGAAGCTAGTTACGGATACATCATGTCAAGGGCTAGGAAAGATGACATGGGAAGGAGTTTATGATCTGATTGAAAGTGAAAACCCTAAAGTCACAATAGCAAAGGTATCAGTTCCGGATGAAGATAAATCAGATTCCGACTCTGAGATTACTGAAAGAACACTTGCCAATTCATTCCTACATCGAATTTCAGCCAGAGCAAACATCATTCCTTATTATGATGTGATTTGATGGGTCATTGATAATGTAGAAATTAAGAATAGAATGTTTATTTCAGTTTCTGGAGCATCTTTTGGATCATTTAAAGCAGAAGACATTAAGGCAATGTATCATCTCCCTAATCCGCAGAAGGTTTATAACAAAGAATTTGTCAAAGAGTTTGTTGACAGTAATAAGGTTCAATCTGAACCTATCAAAGTATGGAAGAAAAATCGATCAAGACACATTTTTTGCTTCACAGGAGATGTCAATGAATATTGTTTATAAGAATGTTGAAGTGAATCCATCTGAGGATCTCACTAAGTTGTCCCAATATGTAGGAGCATACAGTGCTGCAACGATAGATAAAGCTGCAGAGGTTTCTTAGTTAATAACCCAAAAAGATCTACATATACCTTTACTTGAAGAACAAGCTAATGAAAATCAGCAGAATATTGCTCAATTGGAACAGCAATTACAAGATCAAGAGCTCAGATCTAAAAAGCTAGAAGAGCAACTTGCCACAGAAAAGAAGAAAGTTGATGAACAGGCTTTAAGCAAACAACAACAGTTGAATCAAGAAATTTCAAAGCTACAAAATTTGTTGCAAAATGAGAAGAATACGAAGATTGTGCAAGAAAAATAATTTCAAGCAGCTTTAGATAAGTTCAAGGATTTCCATAAATTAAATGAATTCAAATCGGAGGCTCTTGAAGTCAATAAACTGTTGTCTTAGCAGTTAAATGAATTTTGTACAAAATTAACACAAGCAGAACCATTTTGTGATATCACATCATCCTTGATCCAAGACATAATTACTTTCAGGCAAGAAATTGATGACACTGATGAAAGGATTTCTGAATTTCTTACTTGGCAAGATACAGAAAAAGGAAGAAAAGCTAATCTTCCTAGGATAGAAGAAAGACATAAAGAGATCCTGTTTACAGAGTGGGAACAACAATTAATGAAAGCCGAGAGAGCTATATCAAGAGCTAGAAGTATGATGGGTAATATAACACAATTTATCAATGACAGTTTGTATGCAATTAATCTCATTTCAGATTGTGTTCCACGAATTTTTCCTAAAGTTAAAGAAACCGATTGCAGATGGAAAGAAGAAATAATGAATAAAAGTGAACAGATCAACAAGCTTCAAACAATATCTTGGGACAATATGTGGACTTATCTAATTAAGCCACACAATCAACAATTAGCTATTAAATTCCTATCAAATGCTGTTGATTGTTTGATTCGAGAATTATCTGATGCCACATATGCTGGACAGTTACATTCCAAGATGAGTCATCCATCGTAGGTCCAGGAAATGCTGAAAATTTGCCACCTGACTACATTGAACGAGAAGCAAAAGCAATGAATCAGTTCCACAAAAGATAGCATTTCTGTTTTTAAAGTTAATAGATTGTAGCAGTAGTAGTAGGATTATGTTTTCATGTAATGTCATATTTAAACCCCTCTCATGCATTGGAGAAGGGGTCCAGAGTTGTAATATTTTTGGATTTGGAGATTACATTTCTGCACTCTATTGACTCTTATATTTTATAAAGGATCACATCTGGTGATTTTTGTGCGGAATTATTTTTAAAGAGTTGCATTTCTATACCTTGGATTTGATTTTGCATTGGAATTACTGGATCAGAGTATCAGATTTCATTTGAAACTTTCAAGATGGATAAGGTATTTTTATCTATTCACTGTTAATTTCTTTTGTTATATGATATTCTCTTTTAAATTTGTTATCATTTATATATATTTCGTTTTCACAATATTTCTTTATATATCATTTTTTATTATATTAGAAATATTCACCTTTCATAAATGTATGTAAACTGATATACAATGATGAATACAATATGCTAATATAACTCTGTTTAAATTCTTAAACAGAGTTATCTTTATTTGTCGCTGCACATTTCAATTAAACTTTAATACATTTTTATGGTTATTGTTAAATTGGAATAATTTTAAGTTGTATTCACATATGATACCCGGGTTAGTCTTAGAATTTCCTTATCAGTACTTAAACTAGATTAGATAGTTTCATTTTAGTCGTTTAGTCCCATTTTCATTCATCCAAATCAATCCATCATCAACTCGTTAGTTATAAGGAAACTGGTCCTTTCAATCCAGTCGGAGCCACCATACCAAACGGATAAGGAGCTGTCCTAAGATCCCGACCGGGTGGTCTTCCCCAATGCTTGAAGCAGAGATTTTCTAGGCTTCAACATCCTAAGGCCAATCCTAAGGCAAATTAATAGAGAATAATTCAATGAGCCTCAAGATGATAAATATGTTGCCTCTACTTGGACATAGTTTCCATCATTTCCACACTCTGAGAGGCCACTTGATATTTGGAGGAGATATATATTCTTATGAATCTAATTACTCATGCACTATAGATTTGATCCCCATGTGCCTCACATGCACAATGGAAATGGAAACCTTCTACTTCCATTTTCAAACGAAAGACAACAACATATATAAAAGGGTTAGGAACCCAAAAAATGGAGGAGGGAAAGGAGTATGGATAATTCCCTTAAGTTGAATATGGGACGACCCAGACCTAATGCACACCACCTGGAAATGTTAAGCACAATACAAGTTGATGCAGGCGCATATTTCCTCCAAGAAAATATACCTTGGATTGAGCGTAATGGGTATTTCATTACTAAGGAAGTATTAATTGATTTAGATACATTGACAGTATTAAAGTGGCGCATTGATAAGCTTTAGGATTGTTAGCTCCCTGTAATCAGCAAGATTGGAAAAGTCTGACAGTAGGGAGAACACTGTTTCAACCACTTTGGGATTCTAGGATCTAGCCCTCCTGAATCTAGAGAGGGATATCTCCAATAAGTGCAAAGATGGATTTATCTTTAAGGTTTTGGGGTAATGATATTAGGCTAGTTATGAAGGTCGAGGGTTTTGTTTTTTTTTGGATGGTTGAGCATGATTATTATTTGAGGAGAAATTTCTAAATGGAAAGAGTTTCAAAGGTGAGAAGTTGCAAGAAAATAGAACAAGCTTTGGCCAAAAAGATGGATAAACTGCTGGTTTTAGTCCATTCAACTATGGAGTCATAATAGGGTTTTAATTGAAACGACCAGGTTCAAGAGTGGTCTATGGGGCAAGTCATCTATGTCTAAGTATCTCTTTAAAGTTTATTTATGGAATGAAATGATACAATAAGATGGGGAATTTAAATGGATGAAGAACAAAGAGCAGCCCAAGATCTGGTAAGTACTTTGAAACTAGCCAGCTTTTGACATACACTTAAGAAAACATAAAAGTAAACTAGGATCTGGTAAGTACTTCGAAACTAGTCAGCCTTTGATATAATTTCAATATAAAACATTTAAAACACAAAGGGAAACACAAAAGATAACAAAGAACGGTCTAAGATTTGGTAAGTACATCGAAACTAGCCAGCTTTCAACACACTCTTAGGGAAACTTTCAGTCAGTCTTTTGGGATAAAACTAGGACCAGGGCTCACCATATCTTCCTTAGCTCATCTCTACTTAACATGAAATGAAAATAACTCTCAATAATAAAAATTATCTAAGACAAGAGGACGAGGGAACGCCAACATTCCTACTGCTTGAATTGAATTAAATCATTCCTAAATAACACAATTTAGAAGAAAACATTTAGATAAAGCTTATCAGTCAGAGAAGGGTACTGATATACAGTAAATCCTAACTCTATTCTTGCTGTTATTTATAAGAGAAGATGAACAAAGTGAAAACAGAAATAAAATAATGATTCACAATAGGAAAAACATCACCGTTGACATAGACCAAGATCCCATAAATCAACTTGTATTGATGCTTCAAACTAGTTACAGCTTTAAGTCCAGTGTTTTAGGTTAGCAATCATCTTCACTTCTCAGCCTAACTATTCTATCACAAGTAGAGCTTCAAGAGCCAATGAACACTATTTACAATCAAAAGTTTCAAGCTCAAGTAGATTTCAAATTTCTGCAACCAACATTTTCTCATCTTCTATAGAAGTTGTTAGTATGAATCTTTCATCGTAAAAGACCACTTTAGCTATGCATAACAAATAGCCCTAACATTGATTATGGCTGCCAAATATCTTTAAATCTGCAATTTAGGTGATCCAAATAATGCTGCACAAATCTAGATCTAAGCATAAAAGACATTAAGCAGATAAAGTAAAATGTGGCTCCATGCATCCAATAGACAAGACAAGAACAATGTATTTGAAAGAATTTTTATATTATATTAAAAAGGGGCACCTGAGAGGAAAAAAAGAAAGGTGTTTTCCAATTCTCCTCAATGGGATGGGTTCTTGAAAGTCCTCAGCATTTCAGATCTAAAATTTCTCTCTCTTGTTGGTGTAGAAAACCCAGAAAAACATAGAACTCAAAGGGAGCTCACAAGGCAAAAATGGAGAATGTGACCAAGTAGAGATCTAGAGTGATCTAATGCAATGGAAGGTGACTAATGGATGGGAAAACCCTTCTATTTATAACAAAATATTAGGGCGGTCTAGGACTTGGTGCATGAATAAAATATTATTAATCAAATTCTAGAACCACCCTTTAGGAATATTTTATTATATTTGTTGGAGGGAAAATGATTTTTGACTTGGGTCAATTCCTTTATTTATAAATAATAAATAAATAAATGATTTATTTATTATTTTAGGGAAATGGTGGGAATATAATTAAATAAATAATGATTTATTTAATTATTTATAAATGATTTAGTCAAATTTAACTAGGAATATTATTTAAATGGGATTTAAATAACTTATTCCTAGGAAATAATCAAATAAATAAGGATTTATTTAATTGATTTCTTTGTTTTGGGTTAAATATGACCAGGAAATATAAACAAATATATATTTGTTTATTATTTCCTTTTGGGATTTCCTGTTTAGACCATAAACAACTTAATAAAGGTGTTTTATTAAGTTATTTCACATAGTGAAAGCAATTTTACTTAGGGTAAAATTGGTCTTACATGGTGTACTTGGGTTCATCTAATGATAATAGGTTAGATGACCAAAAATTGGTGTAACAGAAGTATTTATAGAAGGAATGAGGAGGTGGGATCTAATAAAAGATCTCCCAGGGAAATTAATATAGATTAATGACTTCTCGGCCTTTGAGGGGCTCAATGGAGAAGTTTACATATGTGTCCTCTGTATTAATTGTTTTACATTTAAGATTAAGCTCGATGGGAGCTTTTGTTGACTTTTAAGGCTCTGTGTCATCTCTGTAGTAACTTAGAAGATATTTTTCAATTAGTTCTTTGGCTGAATTAACTATTTGGCTGCGTTGAAGCTATATCTTTTCTCTGATCAATAACTTCGGCCTCTGTTTGAATGTTGTGAGGCACCAGGTGGCTTTGTGGTAGCTGAGAGAAATCAATTAACCTCTGTTGTGGTGGTGAAGGCTTTTCTTTCTTGATAGATCTTTTTTTTTTCTTTAATCACTGTTTTAATTTGAAAGATTAGGCTTTTGATAACCAATTTTAGCCATAATCCCCAAACTGTCTTCATTCCTTTGTTCTGCTGTAATTTGTCTTTGACACTGATACTCTTTTAATTTGATTAAATAACATTGTGTCTTGTTGATGTGTAGGGCCACACAGAGCTCATATGGCATCAACATGTTGGGAAAAATACTGAGAGGGGGGGGGGGGGTGAATCAGTATTTAGGGCTGAAAACTTTTTACTTTTTCTTTCTCTTAAAACCATATGCTACTTTACTGAATCCAATTTGTATGTCCAGAGATCTTATTATGTCTTTACTTAGATCATTGCATCATTCATTCATCATATGTTTAGCAAGCAGTAAGTATGAATAGAAATAACAGAACAAACCATCAAACATAATCCACACATATGAACACCAGTATTTAAGGTGGAAACCCAATTTCGGGAGAAAACCACCGCTGCTGTTATCTCATTCTTCAATATTTATTATAAAGAAAAATTCTTACAATTTTATGCTGGTGCAGACTTATACCAGCACGCAGGCACTCACCTGCAGAAAGGCTACAACCTTCTCTCGTTCTCCAGCCACTACTGGAACGGAGCTCCAACCCCCTGATTTTAACACCAGCTTCTATTGACAGGATACTTCCACTTTCATACAGAAGGCTTCAACCCTCAGATCCATCAGATTTCTTCAATTTCTTCATCAGACTTCTGTCAGGTCTTCATCATTTCTTTTGCCGATCATCGTAAAGTTTCATCATTTCTAGATCATATCCATAGGTGCATCATAGATTTATCAATTAAGAACAGATTTCATCCATGCAGATATTCCTTAGAGAAATTTATTTATTCACCAACCTTACGCATGCAAACCTTGTACAATAATCATCTTCTCCTTATATAGTTTTTGCCTTTAGTAAACCATGATTCAAAACCATCCAACCGTTAATGGTATTCCTTCTTTTATTGGAAATTTAAAATATATAATAGAAATTTATATTAATAACCAGCGCTTTTATCAAATGGCTTAACAACGAGAAATATAAATTAAACTAGGGCCCAGCGCTAACAATCGACCCGATCGAAGGGCTCACATTCCATCGTGCCGCAACATCCAATCCGACGGATATTGCTTGGGCAACTTGCACGGGCAATAACGCACGATGGCGCGCCGTACTTGGGTTATCCTTTGCGCACCTTCCGAACACAGCCACCGTCCGATGGCATCTTCCCAGATCAATGGTATGTATCAATATCGTTGGGCATCCTAGGTCGAACAATAACGCGCGATGACGCATAGTGACAAGCGGTTTTCTATGGGTCCAACTCGCCACGTGTCGAATGATCTATGGAATCGCTCCCAACTCCTCAAATACTGCTCACTCCACATAGGTGGTGCAATGAAAACCATAAACCGCCATGCCTCATGACGTCATTGTGCTTAGGTTCCACCGTTATACATAAAAAATTATTTTATACTCCGACGCAGAGTTCCTCCATACGTAACCCTGGCGCTTGAACTAGATGCTCTAATTTTGAAAGCGTCGATTCCTTTCAAATCGTGCTTCGGCTTATATATCGGTTCTCCTCACGGTACTCAAGATATCCCTCAGATATTCAACCAAATACTGCAAATATCAAACTAAGCCAGTTCTTCATTACAAGAAAGTCTCAACCTGGAATTCGAATCCCACCACCATGATTCCTCAACAGGGTTTCACTTTTAACTTCATACGCAGAAACTCATACTATACATAATTACAGAGAATAGCCTATTCCCACAAAGAGTTTAACCTTCAGGTGCTACTCCTTTGTCATTTCCTTTGCCTCTATTTTCTCTGATGTCTCTGCTGCCTTTCCAGATCTCCAATCAACTAACCCTTCTAAAACTGCCTCAGCTTCATATTTCATTTGCTCTTTTCTTTGTTGCTGTTTCAAGTGCTCCTCCTTTGGAATTGATGGAGATACATCATTCTTACATATTTAACACATAGGTTGCTTATCATAGGCAACTTATCAGGTAGGTTTCCATCAAGGACAACTTCTTCAAGTAGGTTGCCATCAAGGACAACATATTGTATCATATTGCCAACAATCTCCCCCTTTGGACTTGATGGCAACCATGATGGTGTGTGATCACCACAGCAGATAGATACATTGATTATAACCTATATTCAAACACCATGATACTCTCCCCCTTTGACATCAAGGGCAAAGGGCG
This sequence comes from Pinus albicaulis, assembly GCA_034641835.2. Lineage (NCBI taxonomy): Eukaryota > Viridiplantae > Streptophyta > Pinopsida > Pinales > Pinaceae > Pinus > Pinus albicaulis. The sequence goes on along the minus strand of JAXQQM020074186.1, from coordinate 39,756 downwards.
GATCAAAACAAGATCTGATGTGCACTGAAGTTACCATGCTCCCCCTGAGTTCACGCTGAATCTTCAAACATATTTTTCAATGAAGTATGTGACTCTATGACCTTTCCTGTCACCAAGGACTCATACTTACATCAATGATCCAACCAAGTGGATTTACACATGAGATTCAATTACCCAACCAAGTGGGTTTTACAAACTTGAAGAAGTCCTTACATTACTGAATATAACAATTTACATCATAGGTCTCAGCATGACCTTTTCATCACCTATATAAATAACTTATACAATCAAGACCAAAGAATCTCAAGCATGAGATCAGACCACTGCAAATAAGTAGAATGCCAACAATGCATGCTTTCCATATGACCAAAGCTCCCCCTTAGCGTGTTCATCCTGAACACTTTCAACATCAAATTATCAAGGTATCTTCATCAAAAACATCAGAGAATGAAACAGAATTATGAAAACAGGAACACCACCAGAGATACCCAACAACACCGCAGTTGTTCTGAAGAATGTTGACCCAGAAAAATTTGTCAGCAACCACCCATACGCGGTTTTCAGGAAATCCGCGTATCCAATTTAACCTTCTATATTTAAGTAGATCTGATCTTCTGCATGGCAGAGACTACTCCCAGCTTCTGTCTGAGATATTCGAATGCTTGTCTAGGTAAAGGTTTGGTAAATATATCAGTAACTTGTTCTTTGGAGGACACATATTCCAACTTCACCTTTTGTTCAAGCACTTGTTCACGTAAGAAGTGATACTTGATTGGAATGTGCTTGGTCTTGGAATGCATAACAGGATTCTTTGAGATACTGATGGCACTTGTGTTATCGCACATAATGGATATAAGAGGTGAGAATTTGATTTGAAAGTCTTGTAAGGTTTGCATCATCCAGAGAAGTGGAGTGCAACATGATGCGGCAGCCACATATTCTGCTTCTGCTGTAGATAAGGCAATAGAGCTTTGCTTCTTGCTGAACCAAGATACTAACCGGGGCCCCATATAGAATGCACCACCACTAGTGCTTTTCCGATCATCAACATTTCCACCCCATCTGCATCAGTGTATGCATGAAGAGTAAGATCAGCATTCTTTGGATACCATAGTCCAAAGTCTTGATTTCCTTGTAGATATTTGAATATTCTTTTCACAGCCTGAAGGTGAGACTCTTTTGGATTAGCTTGGAATCGTCCAACAATCCCAACTGCATGCATAATGTCTGGTCTTGTCCCAGTGAGATAAAGTAGACTTCCTATCATAGATCTATATTCTGGTTGATTCACTGTGGGAGAATCATCATTAGAACTGAGATTACATCCGGTTATCATTGGTGTACTTACAGGTTTGCAATCTTCCATGCCATACTTCTTCAAGATTTGCTTAAGATATTTTGCTTGTGATAAGAATATGCCATATGTTGCTTGTTGCACTTGCAAGCCAAGAAAGAATGTTAGTTCCCCAAGTAAAGACATTTCAAATTCTTGCTGCATATCAGAAGCAAATTTCTGACTCATAGACTCTTCATTACTTCCAAAAATGATATCATCAACATATAAAACCACAATCAATAGTTTGTCATTTTCGGTTTTTGTGTATAAGTTGCTATCAGCAGACCTCTTTGAAAATCCTTGTTGATGAAGATATTTGTCAAGACGATAATATCATGCCCTTAGAGCTTGTTTGAGACCATATAGAGCCTTTTTAAGTCTACAAACAAGATTTTCATCATTTCCCAAAATGAATCCTTCTGGTTGTTCTATATAAACTTCTTCTTCTAGATCTCCATTGAGAAAAGCATATTTAACATCCATTTGATAAACTTTGATTTGTTGGAAGCTTGAAAAAGCAAGAAACATTCTTATGGCTTCAAGTCTGGCTACAGGAGCAAAGGTTTCTTCAAAGTCTATAACTTCTTGTTGAGCATACCCCTTGCAAACAAGTCTAGCTTTATTTCTTATAACATCCCCATTCTCATTTAACTTGTTTTTGAATATCCATTTAGTTCCAATGACATTTTTGTCATGAGGTCTTGGTACTAATTCCCAAGTGTGATTCTTTTCAATTTGATCAAGCTCTTCATTCATGGCTTGAATCAAACATTCATCTTTGCTAGCTTGACTGACATTGTGTGGTTCAATAGTGGACAGAAATGCCAGATTGCTAGAAGATCCCACAAGAGTCCTTGTTTGTACACCTGATCCCTTTTCTCCAAAAAATTGATATTCTGGATGATTCTTTTGAACATATCTAGATGGAGATTTTTCAGATAAATCATCTTCGGGTTCTTCATTGGGTTCATTGTCTATATCATTCCTATTTGATGTAGAAGGATATATGTCATCATCATCTTCATCTGTTGTTTGTTTTTCTTCTTTTGGAGCTGCAGGAGACTCATCAATAACAACATCAATACATTCAAAAATCTTCCGAAGTCTTTTATTGTAACATTTATATGCTCTACTCCTAGAGGAGTAACCAAGAATTATTCCTTCATCTGCTTTGGGTTCAAACTTGCCAAGTTTTTCATCATTATTTTTGATAAATCATTTGCTTCCAAAAATTCTAAAATGCTTTACAGTGGGAGGATTCCCATACCAGAGTTCATATGGAGTTTTATCACTATTTACACGAACATGTGCCTTGTTGAGAATGTTTACTGCTGTATGTGTTGCTTCTCCCCAAAATGTGTCAGGTGTTCCGGAATCATCAAGCATAGCTCTAGCCATTTGTTGAACTGTTCTATTCACTCTTTCTGCAACACCATTTTGTTGTGGAGTGCCAGCTACAGAAAACTATCTTTTTATGCCATGTTGTTCACAAAATTGAAGGAATTCATCTGATGTATATTCTCCTCCTCGATCATATCTGAGACACTTGATTTTTAGATCTAATTCATTCTCAACTAGTGCTTTGAAGATCTGAAATTTCTCAAATGCTTCATCTTTGTGTTTAAGCAGCCCAATCCAACACATTCTAGAGAAATCATCAATAAATAAGATATAGTATTATTCACCACGTGGTGACTTTTTCCTCATAGGTCCACATATGTCAGTATGAATGAGTTCAAGAGGCTTACTTGATGATCCTTCCTTGGCATTAAATTGTACCCTGGTTTGCTTGCCGAATTGGCAAGATTTGCATATGATATTTTCAGGTAGAGTAATATTGGGAAGATCACGAACAACTTTAAGTTTGCTTGATTTGTTGATTTGAGAGAAGCTCAGATGTCCCAACCTTCTATGCCATAGCCAGTTTTCTGAAGATTTACTCTAGTAACATTGTTCTTTGCAGTTCTTCAATACATACAGGTTGCTTGGAGTTCTTTTTCCTTTTATAATTATTTTACCTGTATCAAGATCGCGTACCACACATTCTTTTGAGCTAAAGACAACTTCAGTTCCTTGATCACACATTTGACTTACACTTAACAGGTTATCATTTAATCCATCCACATACATGACATCATTAGCTTTCACCTTTTCTTTTAGAAAAATAGACCCTTTTCCCTTAATGACCGCAGGAGTATCATTTCCAAATGTAACATTATTTTCCTTTTCTAGAGCACTATATGAAAGAGGTTTGTTTTTGTCACCTGTCATGTGTCTTGAGCATCCACTATCAATGTACCATTGATTTTCTTCACCTTCTGCAAATAACGCTATGCCACAATTTTCAACCTGTAATTCCTTCTTTTTCCATCCTTTGGAGCTTGAAGGAACATGTTCTTTTGGCTGAACTTTGCTCCTGCATTCAGATTCTTCATGGCCAAATTTATTGCAATAATCACATTCAACTTCATTTTGAAGAGGAGAAAAGTTGTTATAGGTATTATTCTTTGTTTCAATATCAATCCTTTTCTTTCTTTCTTCTCTTGTCATGATGGTTTTATATGCAACACATTGAACAACTTTATGACCAAAATTGTGACATGAGAAACATTGTCTATTGAAGAAGAAATTTCTGCGATCATGAAATCTTCTACTTGAATTTACCTGTTGATTGGTGTTTCTTTGAAAGATATTCCTGTTAGTGTTCTTTGATTTGACATGATCATGCTTTACCTGTAAATATTCTTTATTCCCTTGCTGAGTGGCAGCATGTTGTATACCAGCTGTAGCTGCTTTTAGATAATTTGGTGCTGAAGCCTGAGAAGATTCTCCGATATATCCAAGATCTGTATTTATAAGAGGAGAACGTTGTACCTTGATAATCTCATCTAAGGTTTTAGATCCTTTAGCAAATCTAAGATTCAGAGTCTTTACTTTCTCAAGTTCTTTTCTTAGGCTTACTACTTCACATTCTAATTTCTCATTATGTTTCTCCTTTTCTTCAAGCTGATTTTTTAGAGTCTCTATGATTATTTTACTCTCTTCTAAGAATATTTTGAGTTGATTGCTTTCATCAAGAAAATCATTGTCCTCTATAGCATCCACAAAGGTATCCTTTTCTTCTCTAGATTCTTTTTCAAATGCCATGAGAAGTCGAAGATCTTGTTCACATTCTTCCTCACTATCAGATAACCCATCACTGTCTTCATGAGTATAGTAACTTTTTATAGTGCTAAATCGATTCTTATTCCTTCTTTCTACTTCATTTCCTTTTTTATGTGTTTCTTTATGAGGACACTTAGCAGCATAATGACCAACTCTTCCACAGTCAAAACATTTGAAAGGAAGCTTACCTCTGAACCGTCCTGTGCCAAGTTGAAGTTTCTTTACAAAATTTACCTCATCTTCTTCTAAGATATATCCTGATCCTTCTGTTTTTTGGACTTCCTTCCCTTTTGTAGAAGCTCTAAAGACTGCTTCTTTGACTTCAGATGATCCTCCTCTTATCATTTCATATGCAGTTAGTATGCCATGAAGTTTCACCATAGTAAGATTTTGAAGATCCTACTTTTCTTCAAGAGCAGAAACTTTTGACTCAAATTTTTCCGTTAGTGATCTTAAAATTTTCTCAACCAAAGTAGATTCGGTTATTGTTTCTCCCAGACTTCTCATACAATTTACAAAATCATCAAGACGTAAAAATAAATTGGCAATGCTCTCCTCATTATCCATTTTTAGATTCTCATATTGAATTCTGAGAGTTTGGAGATTAGCATTCTTTACCTTTGCATCACCTTCATAAATCAGAATGATTTTGTCCCATATTGCCTTGCTGTATTCAGCTGCATGACTTTGACAAATTCTAATTCAGTTAGACTTCCCAATAGAGCATTGACCGCCTTTGAATTTGTTTCATAATTCTTTCTTCCCGTCGGATCTGTTGGTACTGCAGTTGGATATTGATATCCTTGTTCAACAATTGCCCATACATCTGCTCCCAGAGACTGAAGACAGGATCTTATCCTTGTTTTCCAGAAGATTAAATTGTTTCCGTTAAAGAGCGGAGGCCTGATAGATGCTGTTCCATCTTGATTTCTCATCTTGCTTGATCTTCCTTCTAGTGGCTACGCTTTTTCAGAAGGACCTGCTCTGATACCAATTGCTGGGAAAAATACTGAGAGGGGGGGGGGGTGAATCAATATTTAGGGCTAAAATTTTTTTACTTTTTCTTTCTCTTAAAACCATATGCTACTTTACTGAATCCAATTTGTATGTCTAGAGATCTTATTATGTCTTTACTTAGATCATTGCATCATTCATTCATCAGATGTTTAGCAAGTAGTAAGTATGAACAAAAATAACAGAACAAACCATCAAACATAAGCCACACATATGAACACCAATATTTAAGGTGGAAACCCAATTTCGGGAGAAAACCATCGCTGCTGTTATCTCAGTCTTCAATATTTATTATAAAGAAAACTTCTTACAATTTTATGCTGGCGCAGACTTATACTAGCACGCAGGCACTCACCTGGAGAAAGGCTACAACCTTCTCTCATTCTCCAGCCACTACTGGAAGGGAGCTCCAACCCCTTGATTTTAACACCATCTTCTATTGACAGGATACTTCCACTTTCATACAGAAGGCTTCAACCCTCATATCCATCAGATTTCTTCAATTTCTTCATCAGACTTCTGTCAGGTCTTCATCATTTCTTTTGCCGATCATCGTAGAGTTTCATCGTTTCTAGATTATATCCATAGGTGCCTCATAGATTTATCAATTAAGAATAGAGTTCATCCATGCAGATATTCCTTAGAGAAATTTATTCATTCACCACCCTTACGCATGCACACCTTGTACAATAATCGTCTTCTCCTTATATAGTTTTTTCCTTTAGTAAACCATGAGTCAAAACCATCCAACCGCTGATGGTATTCCTTCTTTTATTGGAATTTTAATTATCAAATTAGTGGAATTTGATAAATAAGCATTATCCACAACCTTTTCCAATTTAAAATATATAATAGAACTTTATATTAATAACCAACGCTTTTATCAAATGGCTTAACAACGAGAAATATAAATTAAACTGGGGCCCAACGCTAACAATCGACCCGATCGAAGGGCTCACGTTCCATCGTGCCGCAACATCCAATCTGACGGATATCACTTGGGCAACTTGCATGGGCAATAACATGCGATGGCGCGCCATAATTGGGTTATCCTTCACGCACCTTCCGAACACAGCCACTGTTCGATGGAATCTTCCCAGATCAACGGTATGTATCAATATCGCTGGGCATCCTGGATCAAACAATAACGTGTGATGGCGCATAGTGACAAGCGTTTTTCCGTGGGTCCACCTCGCCATGTGTCGAATGATCTGTGGAATCACTCCAAACTCCTCAAATACCGCTCACTCCGCATAGGTGGTGTGATGAAAACCATAAACCGTCGTGCCTCATGACGTCATTGCGCTTAGGTTCCACCCGTTATACATAAAAAGTTCTTTTATACTCCGACACAGAGTTCCTCCATACGTAACCCTGGCACTTGAACTTGATGCTCTGATTTTGAAAGCATCGATTCCTTTCGAATCGATGCTTCGACTTATATATTAGTTCTCCTCACGGTACTCAAGATATCCCTCAGATATTCAACCAAATACTGCAAATACCAAACTAAGCCATTTCTTCATTACAAGAAAGTCTCAACCTGGAATTCGAATCCCACCACCATGATTCCTCAACAGGGTTTCACTTGTAACTTCATATGTAGAGACTCATACTATACATAATTACAGAGAACAGCCTATTCCCACACAGATTTTAACCTTCAGGTGCTACTCCTTTGTCATTTACTTTGCCTCTGTTTTCTCTGATGTCTCCGCTGCCTTTCTAGATCTCCAATCAACTAACCCTTCTAAAACTACCTCAGCTTCATATTTCATTTTCTCTTTTCTTTGTTGCTATTTCAAGTGCTCCTCCTTTGGCATTGATGGAGATACATCATTCTTACATCTTTAACATATAGGTTTCTTATCATAGGCAACTTATCAGGTAGGTTTCTATCAAGGGCAACTTCATCGAGTAGGTTGCCATCAAGGACAACATATTGCATCATATTGCCAACACAACGCCCATGAAGCATTGACGAGATGTGGTGTAGAACCCTGTGAATGGTTCCCTTTTATGGATCAAAGGCATGGGAATCGTCATCCCCAGCCTTCGGCTTTTCTTTAATATAATGGAAAAACCATTAAACACCTACAAAAATACATAAAAATATTATGAAATCCTGCGTTGTGAGGTAAACTACTTCAGAGGTTGTGGGGAAGGAGCACGGCCATCAGATGGCATCATCCAACGGTGGAGAATCATTAGAGGAGGTCAAAAGAAGAGCAGAGGGAGAAATAAGTCAGGACTGTTGATCGCATGGAGATCAACGGTGGGGATCAGTTGTGCTCATACAAAGTGAAAGAGTCATTTTATAAAGAAATGGAGAAAAATTGATGAAATAAGGTTAAAAACCTTTGTTTCGGAAGAAAATATGGTGAAAATGGAGTTTGGGGTTCGGGATGATCATGGGCCGTCGGATGAGATAGGCCCACGAGATCAACGATGGAGATTATATGTTAAAAACCCTTGGCGAGGGTGGAGGGCAATATGAAAATGGAGGTTTAGATCCAAACCGTTGATCTGCAAAGATAAACGGTGGAGGGCGTGCACGATAACACATAAATGGAAAGAGGGAAAGCAGTTTCGGGTTGTAAAATAGTGGTTTTCGTGCAGCAAAAGGGTGGGTAGGCAGTTTTTCCTTCTGGAACACGATATGCATCCCCGCCTGACACGTGGCCTCAGAAAACCACCTATATCGTGGATTTTTGAAAATTATCCTCCGCGCTTAAAGTTACGCGACTTGTGATGTGGGCCATCAGATCTGGGGTCTCAGATCCGACGGTGGAGAATGAGCATGATATGAGATAGATGTGCGGGCAGTAGCGGGATGGGCGGTTTCATTCTGGGCCGTCAGATCCAAGATTTGAACGACGGAGCTTAGTTATGGAGGGAGGCAGGACCCATAGGGGTCGGGCTTGGTAGGGTTATATAAGTCGTTGGATAGACCAGATGAACGGCTATGATTAAATCTGGGGCTAACATGAAATAATATATAGGCAGAGGAGGGATGAAGAAGGACCGTTGATCTGCAGAGATCAACGATCGGGATTGGTCGAAAAAACATTAGGAGCGGAGTGCATAAAATTATAACCAAAGGTTGGGAGAAGCAATCTGGACCGTCCGATCTAGACACGTGGACGGTCCAGATGCAATTGGAGGCATGCGATTGGCAGGGAAAACACTTTGAATGGCATCGATGCGATTGGCTGTGGGCCGTCGATCTGCAGATCAGATTGACGGCGGAGATTTCATCGGAGAATCGCCAATCGGGACCTGGCATAAAATGTCAATGCGCCAATGAAAACTTCCGATGCAATTTTGCGCAGGCCATCGGATTGGCCAACGATCAACGGTGGAGATGGGTTTGGCCAATAAGCGAGCAGGACCCCTTATAATATATGAAAGTCCAAAATTAAAATAAAAACAAAGGTTTTATATACATCGGGTGGGTTTATATAATGTGGTTTGGCACCCGTCTGCGGGGCCCTGACTATATGGAAAACAAAAAAGGGTCCAGGGCTTATATATGAAAAGGGCCTATCGCAATTGGAAGGTCGGGCCTTCGAGCTTTTAAATCTAACCATTCAGAATTTTTGTGATGCGATTGGCACTTGGGACTTTAACTCTTGGTCCCGGGCGAAGTTATATGGAGTAAAAAGCGGAGGGGGTGGAGTTTTAACAAAGGGACTCAATCGCATCAGAATTTTTGATGCGGGTCTTTCAATCTACCCATTTTTCCATTAAAAAACATAACTCCGACGCATTTAGACCAAACATTGGAAAAAGTGGGTTTTTTTATTTACAAAAGGAAATAAGGGGTCGGAGATGAAATATACAATGTTTTCAGTGCCCGACTGCGGGCACTCGGTTTGTATAAAACAATAATAGGATCGGGGACTGTGTACAAAGGCTTAATCACATCGAAACTTTTGAACATGGAAAATAGACTTATGCACTCGGATTTTTGCGATGTGATTAAGCGCCCAAATGGCTTAGCACCTGGTTCTAGCACCAGGGCATATAATGGGGAAGTGGTTAGGACTTAGCCCAAGCGGGCTTAAGTCTATAATATAAAAAAACATATTATCTATGAAAATTTTCCAAGTTTTCCATGGATTTGGGGGTTTCGGCAGAGTTAAAAAAGGAGTTTTAAACTCTGTAAAAAGGATTTTATGAAAGGGGAAAAGGGGAAAATGAGAAATAGGGGAATTTCATGAGAATGAAAGGGGTAGAAAATAAGGTTAGTTTTGAAGTGGAAGGAGGGGAAAATGGTGTTTGCAACAGTATTTTCTCTCATGGAATCAACAGAATTTCTGATTTCTAAATGGAAACAACAATGATTGAAACAAGGGCATGATGTCTTCAAGAGTCTTCAAGATATAACACTTTTTAGCAATAAAATTTGTTGCTTGAAGGCTCCAAAAATGTTTTAGCCACCACTTGATATGACAAATTTTATTGGTGGCTAACAGTGGCTCCACTTGGGGATGGTGCCTTCTTGAAGGCATCAAGAACTTCAGACTTGCATTCTCTGGGAGGTTGATCAGTGCCTCATCCATTGGGCTGTCTTCCTTTGCTTGAATGTTCTTATTTATTCTGAAAGCATATTAGCAACCATAAAAACAATGGATCTTTCATCAACAAGCTTTCTACCTACCCAATCCTACTGATCTAACATTTTTTCTTCATTTTTTGAGTGCACTTGGATTGGAAAACTCTTTTCACAGCATTTTATCCTTCTAGAAGCATAAAAATAATCTAATTCTACTGCTTATTTATCCATGGACTCAGATTAAACAGTTGAGTCCATATGTTTCTCTACCTAATCTACCAATCTATTAGGATTAAACAGTCTAACAGATTTTTATTCTCTAATTTCTACAACAGGAATTTAAAAGCATACAAGTCAGGATTGAACAGTCTAACTTGATGCTGCTCTATGGCATAAAAAACAAGCTGCACATAGATCTTATTTTGCAAAAAAATAAATCAAAATGGATGGCTTAAGACCTAAAAGTTCAAGCACTTCCTTCATCTTTTTACAGCTCTGTTTTTTACTTTTGTTTGAGCTATTTTTCCTTTGTTGACTGGTTCAGATTTTTAGCTGATTAGAACCAGTTTTTACCTCTATTTGGACTCAGAATTTAAGATAGCTTTGAGTCATTTCTTTTTGGAAACTTAGGTTCGGATTTTAAGCACATTTGAACCTTTGATTTCTAGCCTTATCTACCTACTGATAAGCCGAGATTAAACAGTTTGGCAAATCGAATTCACTATCCTATCAGCAGTAAATATGAAACTAATTAGTCAAGATTAAGTTGTTTGACTAATTAGAAGTGTGTTTTTTAGGAGTGGCATTTAATCTTGCACACTTTCAAATTTGTTTCTCTTTTTTGGTATGGGGCTGTACCTTTATTGTTTTTACAATCTGCCCTCTTTTCTTTCTTTCACTATTTTTTGTATTTTTGATTTTTCTAACTTTGAATGCAATGATGGATGAAATATTTATATTGAGAAAATAGATAAAAAGGCTTTCAGAACATGACATGGATCAAGATAAGTAATGCTTAAGCATCCTGCCATTGATAGGACCCCCAAACAACCCTGCTCCATTCAACTCTTGTAAGAAATAGGCATTATTACCAGCAGCTAAATGAATGAAATAAGGGCCAAGCCATAAGTTGTCAAATTTTCCATGCTTGCCCTTCTCTTCCATCCTTGAGTCCCACTTTAAAACTTTGTCCCCAATATTGAAATTGATGGCCTTTTTTCTTCTGTCAAAAAGCCTTTTAATGCTGTCCTGCTTCTACAATGTTTTGTTATAAACCTCCTCTCTGGTTTGCTGAAAGAGAATAGTTTGATTTATCCTTCTGATCATGTCATTATCTTCAGACTGAACCTCTTGAATCAACTTCATAACTGGCACACCAATGCTGGTAGGAAAAATTGCATCAGTGCCATACACAAGATGGTAGGGTGACATGCCAATAGATTTCTTCAAAGTCAATCTGGCAGCCCAAAGGGCATGCACAAGCTTTGTGTGCCAAGAATTTTTGTTGTCCTCCAACAATTTCTTGATTATGTTCACTAAAATATTATTTGAGGATTCTGCAAGTCCATTACCTTGAGAGTAATAGGTCGTGTAATGTCCCAATGCTATCTGATACTTGTGACAGGATTCCACCATATTCTTTGATCCAAATGCTACTGAATTATCAATGATGATCTTGGTAGGACAACCAAATCTAGAGAGAATATTAGTCTCCATAAAGTTTATAATGATAAAATCATTGGCTTGCCTACAAGGGATGGCTTCTATCCATTTAGTGAAGTAGTCTGTGGCAGTGAGAATCCATCTATGCTGAGCTGAAGATGATGGATGGATTTCACCTATGAAGTCAAGACCCCAATGTTGAAAAGGGGCTTCAATAGTGATTAGATGCAGATGTAGGGGCAATAGCTTCCTTTTGCCTTCAAAAAGTTGACATTTATGACATGAAATTATCATCTTATGCACATCAAGGAAAAGAGTAGGCCAATAGTAACCAGCCCTCAAGATTTTGTTGGTCGTTGTCTTCCAGTATAGGTGGCCTCCACACTCTCCTTCATGGAACTCATGCTTAACCTTCTCTACATCATACTCAGGCAAACATTTAAGCAATATACCAATTGCATTTTTCCAATAAAGAAATTTATCTAAAATGCAATAGTTTACAGCTTTCAACTTTAAGAACCTTGCCTTAGTTTTTATCAAACCAGAAGGTGTATTTAAATTAAGTAAAACATAAATAATGTCAGGATACCAAGAGGAATTCATAAAATGGCCTTCAACAATGGGAGTTGAGATTTCCTCTTGATCATCAAAAGCATTAATCATATTAATATCAAGAACTTCAAAATTGGGTTCAACCATTAATCTACCAGATCTTGGCCTTTTATGAGTTTAGTGGGTTTGATCTCTAAATCATATTCAAGAATAACAACAATCCACTTACCTCTCTTACCATCTGGGTCCTGTTTTAGAATTTCTTTGACAACTGAATTTGGGACAAAGGCAATGATGTGTGAGTGCAAGATGTATACCCTGAAGTCTTTCAAAGCTTTAACCAAAGAAAAAGCTTGCTTTTCCATAATGTTATACTTCAAAGGAGCATCTCTCAATGCCTTGCTAAAGAATGCAATAGGCTGCTCTTGTCCTTGTGGATTTTTCTGTAAAAGGAATGCAAATATTGTATGTTCTGATGCAAATGAAAAAATATAAAAATCTTTCGAAAAATCAGGACTTATTAGAATCGGTGTTTTGGTTAACACTTGTTTCACCAGCTCAAAGGACTTATTTGCTTCCAAGGTCCATTTTACCCCTTGCTCCTTCTTCGAAATTTTTGTAATGTTTCTTAGGAGCTCAGCCAAGTTTGGGATGAACCTTCTCAAAAAGTTAATCTTTCCAATAAAATATTGCAACTCCTTGATGTTTCGAGGATGAGAGATTTGCAATATGGCCTCAATCCTCTTTGGATCTATCTTAATACCCTCTTCAGAAATAATGTGCCCAAGAATTTTACCTTCTTGGAGGCCGAATAGTGTTTTATTAGGGTTCAAAGATATCCCAAACTTCCTGCATCTCTCAAAGACTGTTCTTAAATGTGCTAAGTGCTCTTCATCTGTTTTTGAAAAAACAGTAACATCATCTAGGTAAATAATGATGAAGTAGCCTAGTTCTTCAGAGAATGCTATGTCCATGGCTCTCTGAAAAGTTTCTCCAGCATTCATTAGACCAAAAGGAACTTTCACGTACATGAAAGTGCCCCAAGGTGTAGTAAACACTGTCTTTAGTTGATCATTAGGGTGAACTAAGATCTGATTGTACCCTGAGTAGCCATCCAGAAAAGAAATTATTCTAGACCCTACCACCCTTTGTAAAATATGATCCATCTTAGGTAAAGGGTAGTTTTCTTTTAATGAAGCTTTGATTAAGTCTCTAAAGTCTATACAAAGCTTGATCTCTCCAGATTCTTCCTAACTGACACCAGATTAGACACCCACTCAGAATATATAATAGGGACAATAATACCAGCTTCATACATTTTCTTTATTTCCTTCTCAACCAAAGGAAACTGAATAGGGTTAATTCTGCACAGCTTCTGTTTCAATGTCTTTTGGTTTTATTTGAGAGGTATTTTATGCTGTATTATTTCAGTGTCATAGGATTTAAGATCTTTGTAACTCCACACAAAAACATCAGAAAATTCCTTAAATAGCTCTATGTATTTGAGTTTAAATTGAACTGGTAAGGTCTTAGATAGTTTAATCATCATAGGTTTTAGTTCACTGCCTATATTGCACTCTTCCACTTTAGTCTCTATAGGTTCTAGTTTTGGCTTCTTGGCCACATCGTTAAAGTCGAACAACTCTTCTAAAGGGGCTAGACCCTTGGGCAAACTCTGATCCTTGGACTGCAAGGTTTCTAACTCCTCTGTTTCTAATGCTGCAGTCACTTCGATAGTGTTTTCCAGTTTGCTAGACAGTAGATTAATATCAGCAAGCTCAGGAGATGGTTCTTCTTCACCAAGAAAATTTTCTTCACTATTGCAGTCCGTTTCATAATCTGAATTCAAACTGTGTAGCTCGAATTCATTTCTGAATTGCATGAAGTCTTCTATTTGTTTGTCTCCGTTGAACACTTTCCAATATTTTTAGTTATCAAGAATGGCTGGTCTGAATTTTATCTGAGTTGTGTAGTCTTTGGTTTCATATGGCGTTAAGCATGTTCTAGCTGCAAAGGCTAAGCTATGGGCCGCAATATTTCTTTTTCTTGGGACAAAAATTATCTGGTACTCCTAAACAAATTTTAAAAGGTCCACGACATCATTTCGATTGGCCCTAAGTCTTGGGTGATTTGCGTTGTATTCCCCGTTGACTTGCATAATGATTAATTCAGAATCCCCATATGCTCTGATTCTTTTGGCTCCTAACTTTTTAAAAAAACGTAAGCCTAAAAGCAGGGATTCATATTCCGCTATGTTATTAGAACACTAAAAGTTTAATCTAAAGGAAATGCTCTCTGTGTGGTTGTTCTCAGTGTTACATATCCAGACACCTACACCAACATTAGTTCTAGTGCATGACCCGTCAAAGTTCTTACTCCATAGAGGACTAGATTCGGGTTCATCTGTTTGGTGTTTGTCCTCTTCAACTAAAGTGCTTTTGGGTTGTGTGGAATATCAGCACTTAGTTGTAATTGTTTTGATTCCTCAAGATTTTTTTTTATTTGAGGAATGCTTTCTCGACTGTTAAGGTTTAACAGTAAAGGACACATGACTTGAAGCTCAAGACTTGTGTTTGGTTTGCTAAAATTTTCAAATGCAGAAAACTGTTTTGAAGCTTCTGCATTGTGTCCTTCTTCCTCTCTATCGACCATCAGTTCATTTAAAGTCACATGTTTTGTGAAAGATTCATCGTTAAACAGGATAAAAGAATTGAGGCCCGTATTTACAGAATACAGAGGAGAGCTTTGTGGTCTATCTTGGCTTGTAACTATGTACTGCATATGGGACTCCCTGTAAAGTCTTCTTGTTTGATTGAAAATAGGGATAGTCGCATAGGTCATGTCCATCTGCATAGTTTCTTGTAACTTATCCCCCCAAGACCTAGATAATAATATACCATACTTTGGGGGCACATCAGCCACAACAATATCCATGACGAGGGATTTGGCTGGAATCTGTGCTAAGTTAACGCAGAGGTCTTTGATTAATCCTATACATTTTACTCTGCTTGAGTCAAAGGAGTAAAGTTCTTTATAAGGTCTAGTGATTTCTAGACCAAGGCTCTCCATCACAGCTTTAGGCATTGAATTATGAGAAGCCCTAGATTTTTGCATAGCGTTGTGTAAAATTTTGTCATGAACATTTAAACTCACATAAAAGGGAGGAACAGGTCCCTCTTGATACTTACCTTCAATCTTAGGACCAAAAATAAGCTTTGGTTGGTCATCATTAAGATTGACTATGTCATTATTATCCTCTATGTTTAAGGCCTTCAAAATTTGGGTCCTATATACATTCTGGGCAGCTAACTCAGTCAAGGGAATAGAGATTTTAATTTTGGAGATTTCCTACTCTAGGCTGAAAGGAATTTGATTCTTTGAAGAACTTCTCTCAGCCTTGTTAACTGCCACTCTATCAGCAACATTAGCCTATTGATTTTTTCTATTCACATTTGACAATTTTTTTTCACAGGAGTACTAGCTAAAATGTTAGTACTGCTAAGGTCTGCACTCTGTTTTGTAACGTTTTGAGTGCCTTTCTCTCTACCTTTATCAGAATTTACAGCTACGGTTTTGTCCTTCTGTTTGACAACTTTAGGCTTGTTTACAGTGCTGTTTTGTGAATATTTGTTAGAGGTTTTGGTGTTGGGAGTTTGTTGACTGGTTTTACTTCTAAGGTCATATTCTCTTTGAGACTCTTGATGACATTTTCCATGTCTTGACAATAACTTTCATCATCATTTCTTTTGTCATCATAGGGTGTGTAAAGACCTTGTTTTCTATCATAATGAATCTCAAAGTCATCATTATCTACTCCCAGCATGTTGATATCATTTTCCTCTGTTATTTCATTTGTTTCCTCAACCTCACTTACATAGTTTTTATGAAAGGGAGGAGTGATATGTTGATCATCTTCCCTAGGTCTATTTGGAGGTTGGTTCCTTCTAAAATTATGATTTTGGTTCTGGTTTCTGTTTTGAGGAGTATTCTGGTTTTGACTAGCTTGTGCTCTCTCAAGGATGCTCATTTTCTTCATCATCTCCTCCATCATTTTTTCCATCTTTGAGCTAGAAGTGGAAGGGGTAGATTCCTCTCTGAAGGATACTCTCTTCTCATTTTTCATTCTTGCTCTCTTCTCCATTAAGTTAACTTCCACAGCAAGAGCTCCTTTTTTCATATCCTCAAGAGTTGCAGGATCTCTCTCTCTCAGCTGATAGGCCATCTCAAAGTCAAACCCTTCAGGAAACTTCTTTAGAGCTGAGCCTTGTGGAGGTTTTAGATCTGGGGAAAGTGCATTATACACACTGTTAAATATGGTACAATAAGCTTGTACACTTTTCCTGGTGTTTCTATGGAGGTTATTGTAATCAGAAAGGACCTGGAGAGGATTCTTCTTCACTTCCCATTTGTTTAAGAAAGTCTGATGGAAGGCTTGGAGATCATTTATACTATGGGGGGTTAACCCTTTAAACCATTTTCTTACTCCCCCCCCAAGACTTGGAGAAAATAATCTAAGCTTGACAGAATCATCATCAATTTCATTTCTGTCAAAGTAGTCATTCATCTTATCCACATGTTGTGATGCAGTAGTAGCATTACTAGCATCATATAATGGAATTTTGGACTGATAGTCTAGTGGAAGATTGACTAATGGTACAAGAGGGACTAAGGGAGCATACCATGCTGCCATGATATGTGGTGGAGGTGGATTTACAAGAGGTGGATTAACAAAAGGAAAAGTGGGTTGAAGTGGAGTGGTTTGGACAGTGGATGTAAGATGAACAAATGTGGATGGACCAGGAATAGATTGCTGAGATGATCTTGGATGAGAGACACCTAAATTGGAAAGGAAATGTGAATCAGGTGGTGTTGTTTCTCTACTACCAGGATGTTCACTTTGTTCTGGGGATGAAAGTGAAGACTCGGTGTCTAGCTGAATTATATCACCAAATGAACTAGTTCTAAAAGGATTTACTAAGTCAACTTGTGATTTTTGTAGAGTTGAAAGATCTTCAGGAACTGAATTAGCTCTCAAAGGTGATCTAAAAACAGTTGATAATTTAATCCTAGGAGACTCCCTAAGGATACTTTCCGGGTTATCAAATATCTCAGGTGGATCTGGGTCAGGATAGGCTCTAGTATGAATATTTCTAGGAGCCACTATGCTGTGTTTTTTAGACCCAACTAAACAAGAACAGTTTTAACCAGATATGAGAATCTTTAAAAGGTTAACTGATCTTTTTTAGAAAAATTTTAATCCTATAGTCCTCTAATTGATTTTAAATGATATTACAATGATTATGGGTCTTCCCAGTAGAGTCTTAAGGTCTGTTAAGGATTGTGGAGTCGCCAAGTGGAAGTTTTTAGCTCTTTTGGAGGTAAAAGGTTTTATGGTCCACCACCATGTTTATTAAATTCCAATCTGAAATATTTTTGGGTTTTCTGAGTTATTTTTCAGTTGTGTGATTTCTAAGAGTGTCCTAAATCTGTTTCAAAACTTAGCTACGGTTGTGAGACAAAGACAGTCTACTCTTATGGCTAAGCTATCTGATTTTTCAAGGTTAGATAAAGTCTTATGAGAATCCTAGGGTTTACCTAGTTTTTCACTGATTCAGACAAGTTTCATCATGATTACTGTGTGTTGGTAGTTCTTGAAAGGCTACGAGGTGTTACGTCTAATGATTCAACCAGCTTACAGAACAAATGTCATTTGAAAAGAAAGGAATTTCTGATATCTTATGATTACTTGAAATGAAAATCACTCAGACTATTCCCTAATGGAGTCGCCAGAAATATTAGCTCCCTGTAATCAGCAAGATTGGAAAAGTCTGACAGTAGGGAGAACATCGTTTCAACCACTTTGGGATTCTAGGATCTAGCCCTCCTGAATCCAGAGAGGGATCTCTCCAATAAGTGCAAAGATGGATTTATCTTTAAGGTTTTGGGGTAATGATATTAGGCTAGTTATGAAGGCCGAGGGTTTTGTTTTGTTTTGGATGGTTGAGCATGATTATTATTTGAGGATAAATTTATAAGTGGAAAGAGTTTCAAAGGTGAGAAGTTGCAAGCAAATAGAACAAGCTTTGGCCAAAAAGATGGATAAACTGCTGGTTTTAGTCCATTGCGCTATGGAGTCATAATAGGGTTTTAATTGAAACAACCAGGTTCAAGAGTGGTCTCTGGGGCAAGTCATCTATGTCTAAGGATCTCTTTAAAGTTGATTTATGGAATGAAATGATACAATAAGATGGGGAATTTAAGCGGATGAAGAACAAAGATCAGCCCAAGATCTGGTAAGTACTTTGAAACTAGCCAGCTTTTGACATACACTTAAGAAAACATAAAAGTAAACTAGGATCTGGTAAGTACTTCGAAACTAGCTATCCTTTGATATAATTTCAATAGAAAACATTTAAAACACAAAGGGAAACACAAAAGATAACAAAGAATGGTCTAATATATGGTAAGTACTTCGAAACTAGCCAGCTTTCAACACACTCTTAGGGAAACTTTCAGTCAGTATTTTGGGATAAAACTAGGATCAGGGCTCACCATGTCTTCCTTAGCTCATCTATACTTAACATGAAATGAAAATAACTCTCAAGAATAACAATTAGCTAAGATAGGAGGACGAGGGAACGCCAACATTCCTACTGCTTGAACTGAATTAAACCATTCCTGAATAACACAATTCGGAAGAAAACATTTAGATAAAGCTTATCAGTCAGAGGAGGGTATTGATATACAGTAAATCCTAACTCTATGCTTGCTGTTATTTATAAGAGAAGATGAAAAAAGTGAAAAAAGAAATAAAATAACGATTCACAATAGGAAAAAAATCACCGTTGACATAGACCAGGATCCCATAAATTAGCTTGTATTGATGCTTCAAACCAGTTACAGCTTTAAGTCCAGTGTTTCAGGTTAGCAATCATCTTCACTTCTCAGCCTAACTATTCTATCACAAGCAGAGCTTCAAGAGCCAGTGAGCACTATTTACAATCAGAAGTTTCAAGCTCAAGTAGATTTCAAAGTTCTGCAACCAACATTTTCTCATCTTCTATAGAAGTATTTATAGAAGGAATGAGGAGGTGGGATCTGATAAAATATCTCCCAAGGAAATTAATACAGATTAATGACTTCTCGGCCTTTGAGGGGCTCAATGGAGAAGTTTACATATGTGTCCTCTGTATTAATTGTTTTACATTTAAGATTAAGCGCGGTGGGAGATTTTGTTGACTTTTAAGGCTCTGTGTCATCTCTGTAGTAACTCAGCAGATATTTTGCAATTAGTTATTTTGTTGAATTAACTATTTGGCTGCATTGAGGCTATATCTTTTCTCTGATCAATAACTTTGGCCTCTGTTTGAATGCTGTGAGGCAACAGGTGGCTTTGTGGTAGCTGAGAGGAATCAATTAACCTCTATTGTGGCGGTGAAGGCTTTTCTGTCTTGATAGATCTTTTGGTTTTTCTTTAATCACTGTTTTAATTTGAAAGATTAGGCTTTTGATAACCAATTTTACCCGTAATCCCCAAACTGTCTTCATTCCTTTGTTCTGTTGTAATTTGTCTTCAACATTGATACTCTTTTAATTTGATTAAATAACACTATGTCTTGTTGATGTGCAGGGCCGCACAGGGCTCATATGGCATCAACGCCCATGAAGCATTGACAAGACGTGAAGTAGAACCCTGTGAATGGTTCCCTTTTTTGGATCGAAGGCATGGGAATCGTCATCCCCAGCCTTCGGATTTTCTTTAATATAATGGAAAAACCATTAAACACCTGCAAAAAATACATAAAAATATTATGAAATCCTGCGTTGTGAGGTAAAATGCTTCAGAGGTTGTGGGGAAGGAGCGTGGCCATCCAACGGTGGAGAATCGTTAGAGGAGGTCAAAAGGAGAGCAGAGGGAGAAATAAGTCAGGGCCGTTGATCGCGCGGAGATCAACGGTGGGGATCAGTTGTGCTCATACAAAGTGAATGAATCACTTTATAAAGAAATGCCGAAAATTTGATGAAATAAGGTTAAAAACCTTTGTTTCGAAAGAAAATATGGTGGAAATGAAGTTTGGGGTTCAGGATGATCGTGGGCCATCGGATGAGATAGACCCATGAGATCAACGATGGAGATTATATGTTAAAAACCCTTGGCGAGGGTGGAGGGCGATATGGAAATGGAGGTTTAGATCCAAACCATTGATCTGCAGAGATCAATGATGGAGGGCGCGTGCGATAACACATAAATGGAAAGAGGGAAAGCGGTTTCGGGTTGTAAAACAGTGGTTTTCGCACGGAAAAAGGGCGAGTAGGTAGTTTTGCCTTTTGGAACGCGATATGCATTCCCGCTCGACACGTGACCTCAGAAAACCACCTATATCATGTGATTTTTGAAAATTATCCTCCGCGCTTAAAGTTACGCGACTTGTGATGTGAGTCGTCTAATCTGGGGTCTCAGATCCGATGGTGGAGAATGAGTGCGATATGAGATAGATGCGCGGGCGGTAGCGGGATGGGAGGTTTCATTTTGGGCCGTCGGATCCAAGATTTAAACGACGAAGATTAGTTATGGAGGGAGGCAGGACCCACAGGGGTCGGGCTCGGTGGGGTTATATAAGCTGTTGGATAGAACAGATGAACGACTAGGATTAAATCTGGGGCTAACATGAAATAATATATAGGCAGAGGAGGGATGAAGAAGGACTGTTGATCTGCAGAGATCAATGGTCGGGATAGGTCGAAAAAACATTAGGAGCGGAGTGCATAAAATTATAACCAAAGGTTGGGAGAAGCAATCTGGACTGTCCGATCTGGACACATGGACGGTCCAGATGAAATCGGAGGCATGCGATCGGTGGGGAAAACACTTTGAATGGTGCCGATGCGATTGGTTGTGGGTTGTCGATATATAGATCAGATCGACGACGGAGATTTCATTGGGGAATCGCCAATTGGGAGGTGGCATAAAATGTCAATGCACCAATGAAAACTTCCGATGCGATTTTGTGCAGGCCATCGGATTGGCCAACGATCAGTGGTGGAGATAGGTTTGGCCAATAAATGAGCGGGACCCCTTATAATATATGAAAGCCAAAAATTAAAATAAAAACAAAGGTTTTATATACATCGGGTGGTTTTATATAATGTGGTTTGGCGCCCATCTGCGGGGCCCTGACTATATGGAAAACAAAAAAGGGCCCAGGGCTTATATATGAAAAGGGCCTATCGCAATCGGAAGGTCGAGCCTTTAGGCTTTTCAATCTAACCATTTGGAATTTTTGTGATGCAATTGGCGCTTGGGACTTTAAATCTTGGTCCTGGGTGAAGTTATATGGAGTAAAAAGTGGAGGGGGTGGATTTTTAACAAAGGGACTCAATCGCATCGGAATTTTTGATGCGGGTCTTTCAATCTACCCATTTTTCCATTAAAAAACATAACTCCGGCGCATTTAGACCAAACTTTGGAAAAAGTGGGTTTTTTTATTTACGAAAGGAAATAAGGGGTTGGAGATGAAATATACAATGTTTTCAGCGCTCGACTGCGGGCACTCGGTTTGTATAAAACAATAATAGGATCGGGGGCTGTGTACAAAGGCTTAATCGCATCGGAACTTTTGAACATGGAAAATAGACTTATGCGCTCGTATTTTTGCGATGCGATTAAGCGCCCAAATGGCTCAGCGCCTAGTTCTAGCACTAGGGCATATAATGGGGAAGTGGTTAGGACTTAGCCCAAGGGGGCTTAAGTCTATAATACAAAAAAATGTATTTTTTATGAAAATTTTCCAAGTTTTCCATGGATTTGGGGGTTTCGGCAGAGTTCAAAAAGGAGTTTTAAACTCTGTAAAAAGGATTTTATGAAAGGGGAAAAGGGGAAAATGAGAAATAGAGGAATTTCATGAGAATGAAAGGGGTAGAAAATGAGGTTATTTTTGAAGTGGAAGGAGGGGAAAATGGTGTTTGCAGCAGTATTTTCTCTCATGGAATCAATAGAATTTCTAATTTCTAAATGGAAACAACAGTGATTGAAACAAGGGCATGATGTCTTGGGCATGATGTCTTCAAGAGTCTTCAAGAGATAACACTTTTTTGCAATAAAATTTGTTGCTTGAAGGCTCCAAAAATGTTTGAGCCACCATTTGATATGAAATTTTTTATTGGTGGCTAACAAGGATAGCTTGGAAGACATGATTATATCCATGGAGATGCTAGTAGATGCACATTAATTTCACAATAAGTTATATGAATATTGTGGACGATAGGATGTTAGAATGATGCGAGGACTGTATAAGTGAATAGATCACATATAAATTGTGTGACTAGGTGCATTTGCGACCTTATTATAGGCATGGAAAAGAGGAATTTGGATTGAGCAGAAATATTCTTGGGGGTGAGTGACCATACAATCGAGAACATAAGTGGATTGTGGAGGAGTGTGATGGAAAAATTGTTTCCAATGTGTCTCTCCTCGTGTATTTGGTAGAGAGGTATGATATAGCTTTCCATATCGTGGTGCAACAATTTAATCATGGAAATGATGACTCATGTAACCATCTCACTTCATCTTCAAAATACTCAAAAGGTGGCTTGCTACCACAATGGTGAGAGTGATCTTATCTGAGTTGTCTTGAGGGGAAGGTGTTAAGACTGATTTTCATGTATTATAGATTGGAGAATTCTGAGGGTTGAGATGATGTGGAGAGAAAGAAGTGTGTTTGTATGATGATGTCAGTTCTTACGAACATTGGTGTGTTTTCATTGTGGCTCTAGTGTTGTCCTTGATGAAAACCTACTCTAATGTCTACCCTATCTTGATGATTGATTCTTTCATAGATTATATGAATTGATGTGCATAGTGCATGTATGATGTACTTGATCAGAGCAGGATAATATGGTTGAAGGAAGATGTCATATCAATATGTCTCTTATTTACCAACAAAATTGATGTAGGTATTATATGGAGGATATTTACTCATGATTATAAATGCATTGTAGGTGTTCTATTCATTACAAAATTGTCTTTATGATTGAATATGTGTTGCACAATAATCTCAGGAAATACTCTTGCACAATACTCTGAGGAAATAATCTTGCACACACTCTCGTACAATACTCTAAGGAAATAAGTGCACAAATGTAGCACGCAAAACATGATAAATTTTGACGTGGATAGTTGGTGCATAGAAATTGATTTACCTTGGGCATGTGGCATGCTAATGGGTTCACTTATGGATGGATAGATAGTTTGGGGTGCACATATAATGTGGTTAATCAAGATGAGGACACAAGAACAAACATTGTGTGATAGATTGACACACACTTCATGGATACATACATCATATGACACACACGAACGAGGATTTCTATCACACATCATGTAACAGATGAAGATGGGATCATGGAATTGAGTTTCCACTTAATCAACCTATAACATGTGTGTTTTTGGGATACTAATAATAATCCTAATGTCAGTAGACCTTGATAAACACCTCCTAAAATCCTTTCACTAAATTTCCCTTTCTCAATACACCATTATAATAAAACAATTACTATTTTAGTAGATTAAAATAAAAACATGGTTACATAATCTTGCATATAACATATGTTCTAGAATAACCCCCAATGCACATATGACTGGCAACAAGTTATGGGACACACAGAAACTTCAAATAAACCTTGTAGGGAAACACTAGATATATCCCAAACAACGGGTAGCCACTCATCAATCAAGAAAAATAGACATGCAAGCCTACATAAAAAAACCTTTAGAAAAGGGTACATTTGTCAAATTCCCAAACAACGAGAAACCACTTATCAATCTAGAAAACTAGGCGCATAGGCCTACATTAAATAACCCTTAGAAAAGGGTGCATCTCTCAAATTCCAAAAGATAGCAATCAAACCATTGAAAAGCATGTCAAAACCCCAATATATAACTATGAATAAAATGGCACAAAGCCACCAATAGAGACACCTTGGAATAAACCAGTGCAGGTTTTAACCCTGTACATAAATTACCTACAAACGAATTCTTAAAACAAAAAAATAAACAATGGTGAGAACATAAAACAAATATACACATATATTTCCCCTAGATCCAAAAACCGAGACTACCATATTGATTTTTTATTATATACCTTTCAATGTTACAATTCATATATATGCATGCTGAAGAATTCATAAACCCCAATCCCTTAACCCTAGATTAAAAAATAGCATTAACCATCTTTGGGTCCACCCCCCATCTTCGGGTTTGCAAATATATAGGAAAAATAAATTTCTCGGGGAAATGCGCCAAACCCCGTGAAAGGGGCCTACCATTCCCCTGTAAACCCCCGATAGGGGGCTGCCACCCTCCCTGTGACCCCCTACGTGCGACTAGTCATGGAAATAATATAACACACACCCAACATTAAAAGCATATGTGATAGGAACCAAAATGATCGTGAAGCCCCAAACATAACCACCCTAATGCAACAATAACCCACACTAGCATATACGAAGAGAAAAATGACTGCAAGGCCCATGGCATCATGAATCTCTTCACACCAATGAACCCAAACCTTAATTGTATGCATCATATTGTGCCCTAACACTAGCTAACCAACACGAAAACCCATTGAGGATAAAATGTCGTTTACAATGGCATCAAAAGGCATAGATGCATTTTCCAGTGTCCACTTGTTGTGTATAGCTATCACCAAAGAAAATAATTCTATTATGCTCTTCCTTAGCAAAGAATAACTTTCATTGTCCTCACCAGTCGCCAAAACAAACCTTGTAACTTTTCACATATTCACCAAGGCCAAACCTAAAACTGAATCCACCTTCTATAACCACATTGCATTGGATAACACCTCCTCATGCCACCATTATGATAAACTATCAAAGCCTAGAAACTCTCGACCCTCACAAAAAACCATTGCAAAGTCCTCTCCATTCACATTTGATTTGAAACGCTGTAAAAAAAGTAATGATAGCATATAATCTTATCCCTCTTATGGTTGTTTGAAATTGTAACATCCTTTGCAAAGAAAGAAGGGGTCAATTATGAGGATAATTTTTCCCCCACAAAAAAATGGGCTACCATCCAAACATTCTTTGCCTTGGAGGCTTAGAACATTTGGAAAATCCATCAAATGGATGTACAAACTACTTTTTTGAATGGAGATTTGAAAGAGAATGTTTTTATTTCCCAACCAGAAGGATTTATTGTGAATGCTCATGAACACAAAGTATGCAAGCTTGTAAAATACTTGTATGGCCTTAAGAAAGCACCATGATACAGATATGAGAAGTTGATTGAGCTTCTTCTAAAACTCAATTTCAAACATTATGATCTTGTGATGCAATTTTTTTTTCAAGAAAGTTGGAAAAATAGTTGTGTATCTTGTGGTGTATGTATATGATATTTTGATGACAGGGAAAAATGAGAACTATATTGCATCCATAAATAAATAATGGAGGAAAGGTTTTGAAATGATGTATTTGGGCTATGATCACTACTATCTTGGTATTGGAGTAACCCAACCTCCGAAGTTTATATTTTTATCTCAAAAGAAGTACGTTAGAGATATGTTGAATAGGCTTGGCATGGATGAGTGTAATCCTTTAACTACTCCAATGGACCATAATTTAAATCTCACATCCATTGAAGGAAAATAATTTGAGGATGTAGTAAAGTATAGATAGGTCATAGGAAGTCTCAACTACATGACAACTACCATACCAGACATTTCAATTGTTGTTGGAATCCTCTCCAGGTTTATGCTAAAGCCTTGTGAGTGTCATTGGTCTGCTACAAAGATATTTCTAAAGTACGTGAATTTAACTCAAGATTTTGAACTCAAGTATACACAGGTGGGTGACTTCAACCTGATTGGATACTCTGATTCAGACTTTGATGGAGATGAAGAAACTAGAGTATCTACTTCAAGTTATGTTATGAGTCTTGGGTTATGATTTGTCTCCTCGAGGTCATGTAAACATTCAATTCTATCATATTCCACAACTGAGGTGGAACATGTGGCAACAAATGAAGCAACGAAGGAAATTGTGTGTCTCAGGAAAATTATGGAATATTTTTAGGAGAAACATGTACATCTAGCTCCTCTTTTCATTGACAACACTTTTGCAATAAAGTTGGCCAAGAACCCAAATTTCCATGATCGAACGACACACATCAATAAAAAATTGTTAACGCAAAAAAAATCCACCTATGAAATTTTTCCACAAATGACCGGATTACATACATCTTCACCAAAGCACTTGGAAGGTAAAATATTGAAATATTTAGAATGATGCTTGGAATCACAAACATGCCTCCAAATTAGGGGGGGGGGGGGGTGTTGACACGTAATTTTTTGTATTAGGAAAAATTATGTAAATATTGTAAAAAGAAAAAAATAAAGGATGTTAGAAAACGAAGAGACAATGGGAGATGAATCCCAATAGTCTCCCTCTCCTTGTATATGTTCATATTCTCTCATACTGCAAAAAACAATTCGATTCAAAGTTACAAACTTGGAATGAAAATAAAGACACTTAGAATAATCAAAGGTAAATGAGAGTAGTAAATAGATGATGGAATGATAACAAGCACAATCCTTAGACATTTTTTTCCTTTTTATGGAATGCGAAGAATCAAGGGGATCACCAAAGATGATTGAACAAGTATAGTCTAAAGACAAGGGTAATGTGTAGCACATGGGATGAATGGATAAGGGTAGCATGAAAACATGTATAGAGGCACCCATTAGAATGAGCTGAATCAACTAGAATTATCATGGTGGGATAACACGAGTCAGGTGAGCACAAAGGCGAAGAAATGAATATTGAGACAAGTTGTTCCAAACTATCATCTCAAAAAAGCATATAATATAGAACATTGACCCATTTGAAATGGAAGGATGCAATCTTCTTCAATTTGAAACAATTGCTTGTAAATGCAACAAGATTTTTGGTTAAGGAAACAAGCATTTGAGCAAGTACCATTTGGATTATAAGTGCTAATGTGATATGAATACTTGGTGAAGGATTTTAAGGGGAAATGCATAAGTTTATATGGGTTTGGATAGTGTTAAATCACCCAATTTCTAGCATAATTGGTGGGTCATTGTACAAGTCATGACACATTTTTCTTACATGAAAAAGTGTAGGGAGATAAGTTCTTGTTAGTCAGAGGCAAAGATAAGCATGCAAACACAAGACAAATAAATACATAAGCCTATTCTTGAATAAAAAAAAATATTCATTAATTCTTCTCTCATATACATCCACCTATCTATGACTATTCTCTCTTCTTGCTTCACATTACAATGGCCCAACCATAGGTATATAAACAACAATTTTTTTAAATATGGAATCATGCAAACTCTGACTTTCCTTTCCTCATGCAAACTAACACTTGATGCTTTAACTAAAATTTTCTAACTTTCCTTTAACTTAACTCAACATTTTTCTTTTTCTTAAGTTAGCTTTTATAGATAAATCATTAACCTTCTAACTTTGGCTCACTTTACTTCTAATATTAGAATCAAATGACTTTCCTTAACTTAACTCTACTCTTCATACATTGCATGCATGCAGGAGTAATTACTATTTGTAAAAATCCCCTTAATTATGACCATATGATTCAACCTTAACTTAATTGTGACTAAACTATGCATGGTATGCTTGCAATAAAAAAATGAATCAAATTTGTTTTACAATGAAATTTTTTATTTTTCATTTCTTCCATATTCTATACCCTTGAAACTACTTCATTTTCAGTTGTGATTTCTTGATGTAAGCTCTATATTTCTTCACTTGTTGCTACTGCAAATTTTATTTGACTTCTTTTATATTTGTTCTAAAAAAAAATTTAGGCTTTCAAAGTCTATCTTCTATAGCTTCCTCTTGAAATATTTGTTCACTCATGGACTACTACCATAACTCTTCATCTTTAAACTATGAACTTTTCCATGTTCTTCTGCTTCATTTTCATGATCTTCTTTTTGCCATATTTCTTGATAGTAGAATTTGATCTCTTCTTGACTCCATTGTTGAAAGGATTTTTCAATTATTTTGTTCTTCATCTTCAGAAACTTCCATGCCCTTTCCTATATATTTTTCTTCATCTTCTATTTCATCTATAACTGTAACTGGATTGTTGTCTTGTCTACTTGCACACTCAAAATCAATGTTAAAAGCATATTCACTATGCTATGCAGTGATAACTTTCTCTTCTTATTATTTCTTCTATGCCTCTTCAACTGCATTAAGGCTATCTTCCACTATTATGATATTAGTGGATATTTTCATCAAAAACTCATGAATCACTTTATCCTCTTCTTAATCATCAATTGATGCTAGATCATGCGCTTCTTCATGAGCAATTATAACTATTTCTTCATAAATTGTTGATATAGTGGTAGCCTCAACCTTCAATTCTTCATCAAACATGGAACCTTCAATATTTCCACTATCAGTCCTTGTCTCAAAAAAGATACCACAATTTTCATCAACATAATTTTCATCCACTCTGTGGTGGTATATATGAGCATGCATATACTCATTAACACTTTCAACTTCACCAAATTCATCATTTGTTGTTGGATTCATGAGAGATGCACTTTCAACTCTACAAACCATTACTTCATATGAAAAATTGTCTTTGTTATTATCAAACCCAAATGCTTCAAAATCTGAAGCAAAGAGGTCATCATCAACTACGATCATAAAAAAATAGATCACACATGTTATTCACTTCTTTATTGGAATATTTGTCATCATCAACATGGTCTATGGTTGGATTCACCAATTTACAACTCACTTTGCAGTCAACATCCACATGTGTATCATCAGAGTGGGATTCACCATCATCTTCACCATCCATGTTACAGTGGGATTCTTGAGCATATATATCCTCTTGCTTTACTTCACACATAGAAGCTTCAACTTCTCACTCTTCAATATTTTCTATGTCTTCTTCATCCATATGCATGTCTACATGATGGGTTTCAATTTTATAGTATTTATGATCATCATCCACATTTTAGTGGGATTATCCAATCTTTGTTTTCCTCCTAGATTCTTGCACATTTACTCTAATATATGCAATTTAATTTCTATTGATTCTTCAACAAAATGTAACATAAGTTTTTGTTTTATGTCACTTTCAATTATACCAACTTCTACTCCCACATTCTTCTAGACTTCCTAGGAAGATGTAGCTTTTTCTACCTTGCACAAGGAATTCTCATCCAATTCATGTTTTATAATATCCAATACTAAGGCATAACATAATTCATGATATGGTTTATTAGATTGATATTCAATCAAATATTTACATCAAAGAAAAAATTTCATTTTGACAGTTCCCAAAAATTAAAAATTTTACAAGTAAATTTTAGAAGTGTTACTAGATCTATCATAATCCATTCATCCTTGAATTGTTCTACTTCTTCTACTTTCCTTTTAGATTCCCTGAATATGGCAAGAATCTCTATGAGCTCTTCGAAATACTTTGGCTCTTCCTTTCGATTTGTTTTCTTATTTTGCTTCAGTCTTGCTTTATGACCCATGACTGTCATATTTATTTTGTCTTATGTCTTCTTTCCTTATTGTGTCAACCTCCTAGAAATGAATGTTGCATACATTTGATTATCTTTAAAAATAAACATTTTAACCTTCACTTTATCAATGCCTCCCAACAACTACTAGAAACTTTACTAATCTCTTCTATGCAGATTCTTATGAAGGCTCATGGCTACAACTTACAGTGGAGAATCCTTCTTTGGTTAGTGGTGATGGGTATTTCCTCTTGATATGGTGGTGGCTCTCTAGGGTACTCACCCTAATATTTTAGTAGTTTTTTTTACAAACTCTCAATGAGCTCTAGTTATTACTTCTGGACCAATTGATGCAAACTTCGATTTGCGGGCTACTCACAATAGCCAAGGATTTAGTGGAAGTAGCTCATGACCTTCTTAACTCCTTTGGTTCTTTGAAACCTTGCTAAACCTCACTCTGATACCACTTTTCATTTAGATACATAGATAAACATGAAAACACAAGAAAAATAACTACACAAGATTCTACTTGAATAAATAAGTTCTATTCATTAATTATTCTCTCATATACATCCACCAAATTGTTGTTATTCTCTCTTCTTACTTCACATTACAATGACCCAACCATGAGCATTAATCACTAAAATTTCTAAATATGGAATCATGCAAACTCTAACTTTATTTTCCTCGTGTAAACTATGACCTACACTTTAACTAAAATTTTCTAACTTTACTTTAACATAAATCAACATTTTTCTTTTCCTTAACTTATCTTTTCTTGAAAATGCATTAACTTTGTAAATCTGAGTTACTTGAATTCTAATATTATACTTCACTTACTTTCCTCCACTTAACTTAATTGTTCATACATTGCATGCATATGGGAGTACTTACTATTTCTATTAAGTGAAATGATTTTGATCTATGAAAAAGTTGGGATCAATGGTAGTAAATCAAATAGGAAATTTGGGGATATGTTTGTATGAATTGTGTGCTCTTATAAAGTTTAAATTGTTGTATGATACTAGAGTTCACTTGGTTGTAACACATTTAAATATTTGACAAATGTTAGGTGATTTGGGTTTTTGATTTTATAAGATTACTTTCATTCATATAATTTTCAAAGTGTTTATGTTAAGGCATAATTGTATGGAATGGTTATCTATATACTTCAATAAGTGTTAAACTTATGAATTTTAATAATCATGAAATATAAAAAGTGAGGTGTAGTATGGAATCACGTCATTTCATATTATGAAAATCGATGAGATGAAATGATTCATGATGCTCCGAAAACCTATAATGATGGGCCCTCTAGGTGCGTTATGTCAACCTCCTATCTCGGTTACTATAGGGGCATGACAATGGCTTTTTAGGTTAAATTAAATTTTATGCTATAAGTACTATTTCAACTCCTTCATAATTTATTTATAAATATCTCTATTAAGTGAGGAAGCTAAATCACATAGTCGTTATTACCTAGTTTGAAATGATATCAATTACTAATATTACTTG
This sequence comes from Pinus albicaulis, assembly GCA_034641835.2. NCBI lineage: Eukaryota > Viridiplantae > Streptophyta > Pinopsida > Pinales > Pinaceae > Pinus > Pinus albicaulis. The sequence goes on along the minus strand of JAXQQM020074186.1, from coordinate 8,399 downwards.
GTTTCTTAATAATGCATTTATGGTTGTCTAATTACTAGATGAAATTCTTTACCAAAATCTTAATACCTAACAATAAATTAATAAAAAAAAATACTAAACTGCATTTTGTATATATTATTTTTACAATATTAATATAATTTTTTTTTTACAATAAGAAAAAAATTAAATACTAAAATATTGATTAAATTATTGTTATTTATCTCTTTTATATATGTGTTCAATAGTGAAAATAAAATAGAGATGTGAATATAGTACATATGCACGAATCAAATTTATGACTTTTCATTTAGAAAGAAAAAATGAAGGTTTAAAATGTATATATTGATGAATTTGTATTTTTTTTTTGGATTTCTTTATATATATATATATGATCTCATTAAATATATGTTAGTAATGTTGTGCTAATTCCTCTTTTAGATTTTGAAACCAATGTTTTACATGCTCTTAAGGGTTCAAGTTCTCTTGCAAGCAAGTTACTGAGTCTCATGAGTAATTTTTATGTTATTTTTTATGAAACATTTAACATAAAATAAAGACTGAACAATAGCAAATAAAAGTACAGTACATCACCATACAACACATCAACATAGGGATTTGATGAAGGAGTTCACCCCTCTTGGGCTACATCGCCTTGGTCCAGCTTCCATGGCTTTGGCCTCTATATTATGCTCAAATTTGAAAAATAATGTGTTTACAATGATGTTCTACTCCTGAAACATGCTCCAATGAGTTCAGAACACTAAAAAATGGTACCTTAGCCTCTTTCTACTCTTCATTTGGTTGAAAATTGGCTGAGCTATGACCTCTACCAGTCTACTCCACAATTTTCTCCCTAAATTTAGCTAATTGGCACTAAATCGGGCTGACTTGCATTAAAAATAAAAAATCTTTTAGATTTGTCGGAACCACCAAGTTAATCTTAGATTAGCTTAATTAAATTGCATTAAGGGATAATTAAACTAAATTATATTTAATATAGATGCTTCGTGGTTAATCTAGATTAGTGCTAATTAAATGAGATTAGAGGTAAATAATTGTGGATTAGTGTTTAAACAAATGTGCTTATCATTAATCACACAAAACTTCTGTCGCGGTATCTAGGCCTTGGTTAGGTGTCTTGGGGGTTGGCCCCCACTCCCCCCATCAGTGCATCCATTAAAGTTCAAATATATTAGGAGAGCTTAAGGGGTTAGAACCATGGAGTAGGTGGAGTGGTGACATGTCTTGTTAGCGGGGCGGAGGTCTCCTGTTCGATGCCTGCTCAATCCTTCTAGTCCATAACAAAAAATTTACACAGCCGTGAGGAGGACACATGGTAGCCCCCAAGTTGAGCCACGTGCCTCCTCCTCATTGGCTCAAAACTTAACCAATGAAAAATTTCTAGCCACGCACCCAAATACACCATCGAGACTTTGCCACTTGGCAGTCACCCATTTTCTAGAGGATAGTTGACCAAAATTTGACCTACTCAGTCAACATGCTACGTCAGTAGTACGAAATGATGACTGGGCTCCCTCTTTGCATTTTTTTTCTAAAATTTTCTTCTTTATGAAAATGGACATGACTCATTTATGAAGCCATAAGGAGTCCATTTCGCGTGAAATGAGTTGCCTCCGAATCAGAATGAAAAACACTACGTGGTCGTTCAAGTTTCCTGTCATTCTGAGAACTTTTATTTTTTAGCATAATTCTGAGAACCTGACCATTCCTGCTCAGTGGAAACTTTTGGAACCCAAAATTTCATATTCAGTTGTTGAACAGGTGTGGGTATAGTTTCCTCACCTTCCCAATTTCAGTCCATTTGGATTTTGAAGGATTTGTTCCTTTAAGCCCCTTCTCGAAGATGGTCGACACTTCCTCTTTTCGATGTCCTTGTTCTTCTATCGAGTATGGTGTATTGTTGAAGCTCAACAAATAATTCTGGAGAAGAATATTCAATATATGGAATTTGAACATTATCTCCTTGATATTCAATCAAAGGAGTCTCATACAATCTTAAATTCTCAACATTAACAACAGAGTAAATTTTCACGTATGAAGGCAAATCAATCTTGAAGGCATTGTTACTAATCTTTTCCAGAATTTTGAAAGGAACATAAAAGATTGGTTTTAGCATTTTACCTTCTCCTTGATGTCTCTCCTTGCTAATGTGAAGCTAAAATTCGTCACCAACTTGAAACTTATGATCCACACGATGTTTTTCATGTCTCACTTTGTACTTGCCTTGACTTTTTCTAGTTGATCTTGGACTGTTTTATGGATCAAATGAATTTTCTCTTTGAATTTATTTTCTGTATCTATGTCGATATGCCCATATATAGCCACATATTTTCAAAAAATGAAACCAAATGGTGATTTTGGGAAGTATCCAATACATGCGTCATATGGCGATGTTTGTGTAGATGAGTGTTTGGCATGTTGAATGTAATGCAACTATTCATCCCCCAAATTAGGATGTTTGACGGAATATCCTCAAAGAAGATGAATGACGGTTCGATTGACCACATCGGTTTGACCATTTGTTTTTGGATGAAAGGTTGTACTCGTCTTCAACTTAGTGTCCCTCAAGTCCCACAAGCTTGACCAAAAATGACCAACAAATCAAGAATCTCGATCACTTACAATAGATGTAGGAAACCCAAAATGACCCCAAACATTTTGAAAGAAAAGATAATTTGTTTGTTCATCTGTGACTTGCTTTTTACATGGCATCAATATACACATATTTTTGACCCTATCCACAAATACATACAAATAAACATGACCTGTTTTTGGCAAAGGAAGACCTCCTACAAAATCCATATAAATACTCTCCCATGGACGTGAATGAGCCGGAAGTGGTGTATACAATCCCAACTTCCTATAAGGGTGTACTTCCCTTATGACATTTACTCTCTCCCCGTGTGGAATACAAAGCTTGCCCAAATGATACAACAAGTTATTATGTACATGGTAATCCAATTCCTCAACTTGGTGACCTTCACTCAAGTTTGCATAAACATCTTGAAATTCATTATCAAATGCATATTGTTCAGTGTAACTTTCGTGTCAAATATAAGAATTCTTGAGTAAGGTATTTGCACTAATAATAGGCCTAGAAAGCATATCAACAAGCTTGTTGTATGTACCTTTCTTATACCTGATGACCAAGTCAAATTGCTGCAAGAAACCCATGTATCTAAAGTGGCTTGACTGCTGCAAATTAGTTTTTGATTGCAAGTATTGTAATGGTCGGTGATCGATGTGAATGATGGTTTCCTTTCCCATAAAATAATGTTTCCACTTCTTCACACTTTGAACCAACACATATAGCTCCTTGTCATAAGTAGGATAATTTATCATTGCACGATTGAAAATTTATGAATGGAATGAAATGGGCTTACAATGTTGTAGGAGGACTGTGCCCATGGCATATTCACTAGCATCGGTTTGAATCTCAAATGGTTGTCTCAAGTCTGATATTACTAGTATTGGGGCTGAAATTTTCTTCTCTTTCAAAGTATCAAATTCTTTTTGCTTCTTTCCTCCCCACTGGAAGACCTTCTTAACACTATTCAATGCATGTAATGGAGCTACAATAGAAGAAAAATTAGCAATGAAATTTTTCCAATATTGTGATTCTCCTAGAAAACTTCTTACCTCAGTGAATTTCTTGGGTGTTGTCAAATTCACAATGACCTCAACCTTAGAGGGGTCTATATTCAGCTCACCTCGTCCAACAATATGTCCCACATACACTAAAGAAGTTTTACCAAATTCACATTTTAACATCTTTAAAAACAACCGTTCTTTTCTCAAGACATCAAGCACCTTTCTTACAAGCATGACATGTTCATCTCATGATTTGCTGAATATAAAAATATCATCTAAGTAGATAATGAAAAAATCATCAAGAAATGGTATTAATACATCATTCATAACTCTCATGAAAGTAGTTGGAGCATTGTAAAGACCAAAAGGCATAACAAGCCACTCAAATAATCCTTGTTTAGTTTTAAATGTAGTCTTCCATATGTCCTCTTCCGTTATTCTAACATGATGATAACCACTTCTTAAGTCTAACTTAGTGAAATAATTTGCATACCTCAACTGATCAAGGAAATAATCAATTCTTGGGAGTGGATAACGATACTTTACCATGATTTTGTTTAGTGCACGGAAATTCACACACATGCACCATGTTCCATCCTTCTTGGGCACCAACACAATTGGTGAACCACATAGCGAGGTAGATGGACAAATGATAACTTTATTCAAAAACTCTTGTATTTTCTTATTGATTTCTACACTTTCCATTATCAACATGCGATACATGCCAATGTTATGGAGTGGAATATCTTTTTGCAGCTGTATCTCATGTTGGATTCCCCTCTTAGGAGGTAACCCATTTAGTTCCTGAAACATCTCACAATGCTGACTAACCACATCAAACAAATCAGTTTTCAATTTATCATCACAACCTTAAAAAGATTCATAATCCATATCATTATTTGGTTTGATCATAAGAAGCACAAAGCTTTTTCTTGAATTTACTAGTCTCTTCATTTGCTCGACATTAACTAAATAGAGGTTTAGCTTTTTGTGATGAGCTCTCTCAATATACTTCACTCCATATTTGAACATGTGGTACTTGTTCTCATGGTGATAGAAGACTGTTTTCCTGTCATAGAGATAGGAAGTACCCAAAGCAATTCCTGATATGTAAGGTGGTGAAAAATATAACTCAACTTCATTAATAAAGTTTGCGGTGATTGCAAATTGGAAAATGAATTTTCTTGTAACCTATAAATTTGTATCCTTGGTTATCCAACCCAAACAATATGGCTTGTGATGAGTTATGGTTTCAAGATTAAGCTTCTTGAATAATTATTCAGATATTAAGTTCGCTAGAGACCCACTATCAAATAATGTGTCAATTTTTGAATGTTTTGAGATCACTCTTACATGAAACAAATCTATTCTTGTTTTTCACTTGGAGTGTTAATGTGAAAATTTGATAAACTAGTACTTCCTATGGCTTCCTTTCCCTTTCTGACCATGGCTGCAATTTTAGTCTCATCTCCTGAGTCGGATCCAAGATCTTGTTGTGTGGTAGTAGTTGTCTTTTATTTCCCCTTGTTGTTTAATTTATTAGGCCTCAATTCTAGATGAAGCTTCCAACAGTGGGCTTCATCATGACCCTCTTTGGAACAGTGGTTACATGTGGTTTTCTCCCCTTGTTTTTTAATGGATGCATTTTTTTTCCCTTGAAGCCCTTTCCTTTTTCAACAACTTTAAATGGTTTCTCTCTACCTTCTTCTGGTACATTTTTCCCTCTTGCCTCAAGGTGTGTAGCTTACACACAGACCTCATCTAGACTAGTGGGATTAAACATGAGGATGGTATGTTTCAGGTAACTATGCAAATCCCCTATATACTTTAGCAAGGTATCTTGAGAATGAAAATCAAAACCTAACATAAGAGATGTTCTCCTAAATTCTTGAGTGTAATCTTCCACACTTGGACCTTTCAATTATTTAAAGTTTTTCCAGTTCATAATGGATTTTTTCATGTAAGCTAGAGGGTAGAATTTCCTTTTAATGGCAGAAATAAAATTAGACCAAGACATTGAGATCTTATCATTTTTTTCAATCTCATCTTGTGTCCTTGCTTCCCACCATACAAGTGCTACACCATCCATTCTCAAGGAAGCCCTTTGAATCTTTATGTCATTCTCCGAAGGTTTAGAATTCTGCAATAAACGTCCAATTGACGAATCCAATTATCCAGCTTCTCTGCATTCACTTCACCATTATACATCAGAATCTCAAATTTAACATCAAGTTTAAGGGTGATTTACCAATTCCTCTTGAAGTATGTGTATGAAAAGATGGAAGGGTTGTGGTAGTGGAAGATAATGAATAGGAAGGTGTAGATGGTGGTGAGGATGATGGTGGTTTATTACCATCTCCATGACCTCCTCCTCCTAGAAAACCCTCTCCTCTAGGAGGCCTAGAACTTTCTCGTTGCATCCTTAAATTCCTCTCCTCATAGAGGACCTTTACCATCTCAGTCATATCGAAAAATTCTTGTTTGAATGCTCTCTCCTCTTTTATCATGGTAGGTTATCCTTCATGAGACATGCTCACTGAGGAATCAACTTGAGCTTGAGGATGTGTTGCTGTTGAAGACTTTGGCAACCTTTCCTTTCTTCCTCTTTACCCAACTGCAGGGCTTTCAATGAGCTTCCCTTCTCATATTTTGAGTTTTAACCTTGTAAACATGACACAAACTTGCAAAACATTAGATCCCTTCTTGCACAACAAACGTGAAACTATGATACCAAAAATTGATCTGATTAAAGGTATGTTAGTAATGTTGTGCTAATTCCTCTTTCAGCTTTTGAAACCAATGTTTTACATGTGCGTAAGGGTTCATGTTTCTTGCAAGTTACTAAGTCTCATGAGTGATTTTTATGTTATTTTTATGAACAATTTAACATAAAAGAAAGACTGAACAATAAAAGTACAGTACATAACCATACAACACATCAACATAGGGATTTGAGGAAGGAGTTCACCCCTCTTGGGCTACATCTCCTTGGTCCAACTTCCATGGCTTGGACCGCTATATTATGCTCAAATTTGCAAATTTGGGTGTTTACAATGCTTTTATGCTCCTCAAACCTACACCAATGAGTTCAGAACACTAAAAAATGGATCCTATATTTGCTCTTAATTTGGTCGCAAATTGGCCGGGTTATGACCTCTATTAGTCTGCTCCACAATATTCTCCCTAAATTTAGCTATTTGGCACTAAATCAGGCTAACTGGCACTAAAAATAGCAAATCCGCTGGATTTGTCAGAACCACCAAGTTAGTCTCAGATTAGCTTAATTAAACTTCATTAAGGGCTAATTAAACTGAATTATATTTAATATCGGTGCTCCATGGTTAATACATATTAGTGCTAATTAAATGGGATTAGAGGTAAATAATTAGGGATTAGTGTTTAAACAAATGTGCTTATCTTTAAGTGCACAACTCTTCTATCGTGGTATCTGGGCCTTGGTCATGTGTTTTGGTGGTTGGCCCCCACTCCCCCCGTCGACGCGTCTATTAAAGCTCAAATATATGCAAAGAGCTTAAGGGGTTAGAAACATGGTGTAGGTGGAGGGGTACTGTGTCTTGTTAGTGGGGCGGAGGTCTCGTGTTCTACCCCGGCTCAGTCCTTTCATTCCATAACAACAATTTTACATAGCTGTGAGGACACATGACGGCCCCCAAGCTGAGCCACATGCCTCCTCCTCATTGGCCCAAAACTTAACCAATGAAAAATTTCCAACCATGCACCCAAATACATCATCCAGACTTTTCCACTTGGCAGTCACCCATTTTCTGGAGAATAGTTGACCAAAATTTGACCTACTCGGTCAGCATGCCACGTCAGTAGTACGAACTATTGACTGGGCTCCCTGTCAGCTTTTTTTTTTCAAAATTTTCCTGTTTATGTAAATGGGCAGAACTCATTTCTGAAGCAATAAGGAGTCCATTTCACATGAAATGAGTTGCATCAGAATCATAATGACGAACACTACGTGGTCATTCAGGTTTCCTATCATTCTGAGAACTTTGATTTTTGAGCATAATTTCGAGCCCCTGATCATTCCTCCCCAGTGGAAACTTTCAGACCCCAAAAGATCATATTTAGTTGTTGAACAGGTGAGGGAACAGTTCCCTCACCTTCTAATTTTCAATCCATTTGGCTTTTGAAGGATTTTTTCCTTTGAGCCCCACTCGAAGATAGTTGACACTTTCTCTTTTCAAAGTCCTTGTTCATTTGTTGAGTATGGTGTCTTGTTGAAGCTCAACAAATAATTCTGGAGAAAGTTATTCAATAGATGGAATTTGAACATTATCTCCTTGATCTTCAATGAAAGGAGGCTCATACAATCTTCGATTTTCAACATTAACAACAGAGTAAATTTGCATGTATGAAGGAAAATTAATCTTGATGGCACTGTTACCAATCTTTTCCAGAATTTTGAAAGGAATATGACAGATTGGTTTCAAATTTTTACCTTCTCCTTGATGCCTCTCCTTGGTAATTTGAAGCCACAATTCGTCACCAACTTCAAACTTATGATCCACAGGATATTTTTTCGTGTCTCGCTTTGTACTTGCCTTGACTTTTTTCTAGTTGATCTTGGACTATTTGATGGATCAAACTAATTTTCTCTTTGAATTTATTTTCTTTATCTATGTCACTATGCCCATCTAGTATAGCCACACCTTTTCCAAAAATGAAATCCAATGGCGATTTTGGCAAGTATCCACGACATTCATCAAATGGTGATGTTTGTGTAGAGGAGTGTTTGGCACGGTTGTAAGCATGTTGAATGTAATGCAACTCTTCATCCC
>JAXQQM020067365.1:0-73601 GCA_034641835.2 Pinus albicaulis | reverse complement strand
TCTTCCCAATATTAATCTACCTGAAAATATCATATGCAAATCGTGTCAAATCGGTAAGCAGACCAGAGTACGATTTAATGCCAAAGAAGGATCATCAAGTAAGCCTCTTGAACTCATTCATACTGACTTATGTGGACCTATGAAGAAAAAGTCACTACGAGGGGAAGAATACTATATCTTATTTATTGATGATTACTCTACAATGTGTTGGATCGGGTTGCTTAAACATGGAGGCAAAGCATTTAGCAGGGAATTTGATATCTTCAAAGCACTAGTTGAAAATGAATTAGAATTAAAAGTCAAGTGTCTTAGATCTAATCGAGAAGGAGAATATACATCAAATGAATTTCTTGAATTTTGTGAACAACATGGCATAAAAAGACAGTTTTCTGTAGTTGCTACTCCACAACAAAATGGCGTAGCAGAAAGAATGAATAGAACAGTTCAACAAATGATTTACGATGTGATGATTCGGAACTTTGACATTTTGGGAAATGACACATACGGTTGTTAAATATTCTTAACAAGGCACATGTTCGTGTAAATAGTGATAAAACTCCATATGAACTATGGTATGGTAATCCTCCCACTATGAAGCATTTTGGAGTTTTTGGAAGAAAATGCTTTATCAAAAATAATGATGAAAAACTTGGCAAGTTTGAACCCAGAGCAGATGAAGGAATACTTCTTGGTTACTTCTCTAGGAGTAGAGCATATAAATGTTACAATAAAAGACTTCGGAAGATTGTTGAATGTATTGATGTTGTTATTGATGAGTCTCCAGCAGCTCAAAAAGAAGAAAAACAAACAACAGATGAAGACGATGATGACATATATCCTTCTACATCAAATAGCAATGATATAGACAGTGAACCCAATGAAGAACCCGAAGATGATATATCTGAAAAAGCTCCATCCAGATATGTTCAAAAGAATCATGCATAATCTCAAATTTTGGGAGAAAAGGGATCAGGTGTACAAACAAGAAGGACTCTTGTGGGATCTTCTAGCAATCTGGCATTTCTGTCCACTATTGAACCACACAATGTCAGTCAAGCTAGCAAAGATGAATGTTGGATTCAAGCCATGAATGAAGAGCTTGATCAAATTGAAAAGAATCACACTTGGGAATTAGTACCAAGACCTCATGAAAAAAATGTCATTGGAACTAAATGGATATTCAAAAACAAGTTAAATGAGAATGGGGATGTTATAAGAAATAAAGCTAGACTTGTTTGCAAGGAGTATGCTCAACAAGAAGGTATAGACTTTGAAGAAACTTTTGCTCCTGTAGCCAGACTTGAAGCCATAAGAATGTTTCTTGCTTTTTCAAGCTTCCAACAAATCAAAGTCTATCAAATGGATGTTAAATCTGCGTTTCATTTTGGGAAATGATGAAAAACTTTTTTGTAAACTTAAAAAGACTCTATATGACGTAACCGAAGCTCGAGGCATGGTACTATAAATCTTGACAAATATCTTCATCAACAAGGATTTTCAAAGTGCAAACGATAGCAACTTATACACAAAAGCCAGAAAATCATAAACGTGATTGTGGTTGTATATGTTGATGATATCATTTTTGGAAGTAATGAAGAGTCTATGAGTCAGAAATTTGCTTCTGTTATGCAGCAAGAATTTGAAATGTCTTTACTTGGGGAACTAACATTCTTTTTTGGTTTGCAAGTGCAACAAGCAACATATGGCATATTCTTATCACAAGCAAAATATCTTAAGCAAATTTTGAAAGTATGGCATGGAAGAGTGCAAACCTGTAAGTACACCAATGATAACAACATTGTTATCGATCAAATAGGTAACCACACTGTTACCTACTTTTTTTTGGTAGCATAAAAAGCACCCGATTTTGAAAAGTGGTGATGCAGAATCACCCCTTTTTTTTGTGCACATTTTTGACACTTTAATATTTTTATTTATGAATTATGAATATTTTTTTTTAAATGTTAGTGATTTTCATGCTAATTTTGAAACGTATTGATGCAACATCAACTTTTTTTTTTTAAGAGCTGTGATTTTCATGCTAATTTTGAAACATATTGATGCAACATCGACCTTTTTTTTTAGAGTGGTGATTTTCATGTTGGTAATAAAACACAAAACTTAGATAAAAAAATATATATAAAACCAATAAAAAAACCAATAAAAAAGTAAAATAAAATAAAATTAACTTGTAAAAATAAAAAATTTAAACAAAAATATATAGAAAAAACAAAAAAAAAACAAAAATATTCGAAAATTATATAAAAAGAAATAAGAAAATTTGAAAAAAAAAACACATAATTTAAAGAAAAAAACATAATTTAAAGAAAAAAACAAAAATTGAACCAATTTTAAAAAAAAAAAAAACATCAAAAACATTTTTTTTCTAAGTTATTAAAAAAAACCATATAATTAAAAAAAAAAATGCAAAATAGAAAATTTTAAAAAATTAAAATTACAAAATTTAAATTTAAATACAAAAACTAAAATACAAAAAAATAAAAATAAATAAATAAATTTAAAAATTTAAATTAAAAAAAATAAGAAGAAGAAGAAAAAAAATACAAATTTTAAAATTAACCAAAAAATAAAAACAAATTAAAAAAATAATAAATAAATAAATAAATAAAATTGAAAAAGAAAATTAAAATAAAAAAAACTATCATTAAAAAACAAAAAAAATAAAAAAAAACCACGTGCAAATAATTAAAAAACAAATATACATAAATTTAGTGTTTTTTTTTAAATGAAATAATTTAAAAATTTAAAAAATGAAAAACTAAATTAATTAAATGATTAAAAAAAAATTAATTAAAATTTAAAAAATTTAATAAATAAATTTCAAATTTTAAATTTAAAAATAAAAAAATTAATCTAAAATACAAAATTTAAAAACAAATTAAAAAAAAAAAAAAACAAATTAAATTTAAAATAAAAAAATTGAATTAAAAAAAAAAAAATTTAAATATTTTGAAATTAAAAAAAAATAAAAAAATATAAATATAAATAAAAAAAATCAAATTAAAAAAAAGTATTAAAAATTAAAAATAAAAATAAAAATAAAAAAAAACATTTTCATATTTAGAATCCGTTAGGTCTCAATCCAACTGTGTTTTTATATGTATGAAAAAATAATTTTAAATGCAATTATGTTTTCTTACTAACAACCTTGAGCCCTTGCAGTAATATCGAATAGAAAATTAAGATCAAGCTAGGAATTGCTGTGCCAAGATCTAATTTCACTGGCAGAACGTAAATATAAACATAAATTGAACCAGTAGATATAGTAAACTATGTTGAATGGTCGATATACTAATTGGGATCCAACAACGAATATGGAAACCATACAACAAAATAATTGCTGTCAGTGCTGGGGAAGCTGTTGTCGCCAGAGTGAACGTCTCCTGAGGTAAGACTCCATCGGTATAGCCGCCTCCTTCATACCCGTATTTGTAGATGCAATTTTCCCAGTTATCGCAGTCATGTATATGGCTGAACAAAATGGGCTAGCGCAAGAAACAATACTGAAAGACGAAGAATTGAAGGGATTACAAATTGGTTCATACCGAGAAATACGTGAATTACCACAAGGCCGATTCTCGGAATCGGATTTCTCCTAAAAGTCCGAAGAATTGAAGGGATTATAAATTAGTTCATACTGAAAAACACATGAGTTACCACAAGGCCGATTCTCGGAATCAGAATTGGATTTTTTTTTAAAATTTTAATATTTTTTTTTAATTTGATATATATATATATATATATATATATATATATATATATATATATATATATTTTTTTTTTTTTTTTTTTTAAATTTCAAAAAGATTTAAAATTATTTTTTTTAATTTAATTTTTAGATTTTAAATTTAATTTGTTTAATTTTTTTTTTGTTTTTTGTTTTTTTGTTTTTTTGTTTTTTTTTTTAATTTTGTTTTAAATTTTATTATTTTTTTTGTTTTTAATTTTGTTAATAATTTTTATTAAATTTTGTATTTTTTTATTTAATTGATTTTTTTTTTTTTCATATTTTTTATTTATTATTAAATTTTTTGTTTACTTTTTAAATTTAATTTTATAAAATTTAATAAATTTTGTTTTGTTTTGTTTTTTTTTTTAATTATTTGAATTTAATATATATATATATATATATTTTTTTTTAAATTTTAAATTTTATTATGATTATTATTTTTAATTACATAAAATTTTTATACAATTAAAATTGTGTATTTAAAATTAGTTTTTTTTTTTTTTTTTTTTTTTTTTTTTAAATTAAACTTAATTTTTTTAAATTAATTTGTTTTTTAATTTGTTTTTTTTTTCAATTTTCCATTTTTAATTGATTTTTAAAGTTTTTTAACTTTTTATTTTTACAATGGATTTTTTTCTTTTTCTTTTATATTTAAAATTTATTTAATATTTTTGTTTTTAAATTTAATTTGTTATTTTAATATTAACATTTCGTTTTTAAATTTAATAAAATCTATGTTTTTAATTTTTAAGTTCATATATATATATATATATATATATATATATATATATATATATATTATTTTTTATAATTTAAATTTAATTTATTTTTTAAAATTTATTTGTTTTCTTAATATTTTTTTAAATTTAATATTTTTATTGTATTTTATTTTTCATTTTTTATTTTTTATTAATTTTTTATTTTTTTACTTTTAATTTAAATAATGTTTTTTCTTTTTTTAATTTTTATTTTAAAGTTTTAAATTTATTAAAATTTAATATATTTCTTTAAATTTAATTTTTTATTTAATTTTTTTTTGTTTTTGTTTTTAATTTAATAAACATTTTCTTTTTCTTTTTTAAATTTAATTTATGTATTTTATTTTTTATAATTTCCTTCTTTTTTTTTAACTACTTGTTTTTTTTTTTTTTTAAATTTAATATATATATATATATATATATATATATTTTTTTTTTTAATTTTTTTTAAATTTTTTTTAATTTTTTATTTCTATATATTTTTAAATTTTAATCTTTATTTTTTTATTTTTTTTGTTTATTAAATTTTAGGTTTTTTTTTAATGTTTGAATTAAAATTTTTATTTTGTTTTTATTTTTTATTTTTTATCTCTATATTTTTTAAATTTTAAGCTTTAAAATGTTTTTATTTTTTGAATTTATTTTTTTTCTTAAATTTTAGGTTTTTTTTAGTGTTTGAATTTTAAAAATTTTAACATGTTACTTCTATTTTTAAAAATGTCAAAAATATGACACAATTTTTTTTTTTTGTTATTCCGGCATCAACTGGTTTTGTTTTCAGGGTGTTTTTTCAATCCTTTTTTCAAGAAACAATTTTGTTTTTAGCATAATTTTATAAAATGTTGAAATTTGACCTTAAAAAAAAACCAAGTGCGTTCTGGAATACACACTTTTTGTTTTTGGGGTGTTTTTTCATGTTTTTTTAGTCTTTTTGGGCTAGAGTTCCCGTTTTGAGGTGAGGTTACCTATTTCGTCGGTAACATTGTTTAATCGGATGTAATCTCAGTTCTCATGATGATTCTCCTACGGTGAATCAACCAGAATACAGATCTATGATAGGAAGTCTACTTTATCTCACTGGGACTAGACCAGACATTATGCATGCAGTTGGGATTGTGGGACGATTCCAAGCTAATCCAAAAGAGTCTCACCTTCAGGCTGTCAAAAGAATATTCAAATATCTGCAAGGAACTCAAGACTTTGGACTATGGTATCCAAAGGATGTTGATCTTACTCTTCATGCTTTCACTGATGCAGATTGGGCTGGAAATGTTGATGATCGGAAAAGCACTAGTGGTGGTGTATTCTATATGGGGCCTCAGTTAGTATCTTGGTTCTGCAAGAAGCAAAGCTCTATTGCCTTATCTACAACAGAAGCAAAATATGTGGCTGCAGCATCATGTTGCACTCAACTTCTTTGGATGATGCAAACCTTACAAGACATTCAAATCAAATGTTCACCTCCTATCTCCATTATGTGTGATAATACAAGTGCCATCAGTATCTCAAAGAATCCTGTTATGCTTTCCAAGACCAAGCAAATTCCCATCAAATATCACTTCTTACGTGAACAAGTGCTTGAACAAAAGGTGAAATTGGAGTATGTTCCCTCCAAAGAACAAGTTGCTGATATATTTACCAAACCTCTACCCAGGGAAGCGTTCGAATATATCAGACAGAAACTGGGAGTAGTCTCTACCATGCAGAAGACCAGACTTGCTTAAATTTAGAAGATTAATTTAGATACACTGCTGTTGAAGGTATTCCGGATGCAGCATGATCTCAGGGGGAGCATGGTTTTGTCGGTACAAAGGATATTGATCAATCCTTTGCCATTGATGTCAAAGGGGGAGGAAAAACAAAGAGGGGTTTCTATACAACAAACAGAGGAAGAGTATTGCCATCAATGCCAAAGGGGGAGTTTGTTGGAAATATTGTCATTGATGGCAAAGGAATTGGCAAAGAAGGAGCATCTGAATCAGTAACTAGGCAGTAGAAGAGAAGAACAGAGGAAGAGTGCATTTACAGAGAGCAGTATCAGTCAAGGAGCAGGGACAAGCAGTGAATTGAAGCAGAGTTGTCCAAAAACAGTGTAGGAAGAAAAAGGCCATCAAACAGAAAAAAGGTTCTAAATTCTTTGTGAATTATATGTATATTCTTGATAGAATTCAGTAGGAAGGATAGTTGAGTCCCTGTGGACAATTATGAATCATTGTGAAAGCATGGTCTATAAACATCATAAGCTCTGTGGAAGGAGTAGATTCGTGAATCTGTATAAAGTAATTTTGAGGAGTATTGATTGGACAAATCATTATCGATTACATGAATTATTGTTCATTGATACTGGTATCTCTCTTCGTATAATGCATTGCCGAACATTTGATTGCTAAGGTCATGATACAGTGAGCAATGGGGAATGTATAACCTGATGAAGCAGTGCGTTATAGTATGCAGAGGAGTATTACTATGAAACTCCCTACCGAATGATTGGACCGAACTCTATTGAAATAAACCTGAGTTGTGAACCTGAGTTAAGGGACCAAAAGGAATAGCATAACCCGACTTAACCGTGGATTGGTCACTGTTCCAAAACCACGAGCGGATTTGCGAGGCCGGATTGTCCACATCGCACCGCCTTTCGGTAATAAGCGGTATCTCCTAGTAGGGGAGTGATTCCATAGGGTATGCGACACGTGGTGAGGTGGACCCACAGAAAACCGCTTGTCACTGCGCGCCGTCGTGCGTTATTATTCGACCCAGGATGCCCAGCGATATTGTTGAGCATCGTCGATCTGGAGGGAAGCCATTGGACGGTGGTCGTATGAGGAAGATGTGCGAAGGTTAACCAAAGTGCGGCCATCGTGCATCTTTGCCAAGCGATATCCGTCCGATCAAATGAGGCGGCGCGACACAATAACAACCGTCGAATGGAGATGACCGTTAACGTTGGGGCCCATACGCATGTATTGAGGTTTGCGGGTTTAACCCAAAGTATTATGTCGTGTATTAAGGTTGTGGGACCCGATTTCCCTTCACATTATTGGTTCAATATACGTTGTCGTGTTATGCCGAGATCTTCACTCGACGTGGAAGACAGCTGTGACCAACTCAGCGTCTTGCATCACTGCGGGGGCTCTCGAGGTATGGATGAAAATTTTGGTTGGTGCCCCCGCACTCAATCTCTGCCATTCATCTCTGCTGTCCCCGCAGTCAACTCGGTCAACTGCGGAGGCACTTTTCTCGATATCCGGTGCGCTAGTTGTGTCCGCGGGTTGGGTCTTTTGATAAGAACTTTAATTATCAGCGCAGATCCCCAAGTCGAAGATTAAATATTATTGAAGGGCCCGAAAGGTTATATGGATATATATTACTACTGGGTTTTTATATAATTCAGCGACACATTAATGTTTGTAACAACTAAAGGGGGAATTGGATTAATATCTCAATCTCAGATTGAGATATTAAAAAGCCTTAGATTAATTAATTGCCAGATCAAGAAAATAAAACAATGAAAAGTTGTTTGGGGCTTGGGTAGACCCCGCTGGATTACCTATTTTGATCCCGTCCAGGAATACCATTAGCGGTGGAGTGGTTTTGACTCATGGTATTGGTAAAGGCTAAACTATATAAGGAGAAGAGGATCATAATACAGGGTGTGCATGTGGAAGGGTTGTTAATAAATAAATCTCTTTAAGAGATATCTGCATATATGATGCACCTATGGATATGATCTAGAAATGATGAATCCCTACGATGATAGGAAAAAGAAATGATGAAGACTTGACGAAAGTTTGATGAAGAAATTGAAGAAATCTGGTGGATTTGAGGGTTGAAGCCTTCTGTATGAAAGTGGAAGTATCCTGCCAGTAGAAGCTGGTTTTAAAATCAGGGGGTTGGAGCACCCTTCCAGTAGTGGTTGGAGAACGAGAGAAGGTCGTAGCCTTTCTGTAGGTGGGTGCTTGCGTGCTGGTATGAGTCTGCGCCAGTAAAAAATTGTAAGAAGTTTTCTTTATAATAAATATTGAAGACAGAGACGACAACAACGGTGGTTTTCTCCCGATTTGGGTTTCCACCTTAAATACTGGTGTTTATGTGTGTTGCTTATGTGTGATGGTTTATTCTGTTATTGCTGCACATGCTTACTGCTTACTAAACATCTGATGAATGAATGATGCAATGATCTAAGTAAATAATTAAACGTATAATAAGATCTCTGGACATATGCAAGTTTTCTTAAGGATATCCACATTTATATGCGAGTTGGGTTCAGTAAAGTAACATATGGGTTTAAGAGAAAAAAAAAGTGAAAAGTTTTCAGTAAGCTCTAAATACTGATTCACCCCCCCCCCCCTCTCAGTATTTTTCCCAACAATTTATTGTTGAGAAACAATGTAAACTCCGAAATGTCCAAAAACCTAACCCTAGGAGATGAAGCGTCAAAACTGTGGGCCCCATTTGGGTAAATTGGTGTTTCAACTTCCCGAGGACGTAACTTTGGCATCCGATCTCTTTTTGATGCGCTCAATAGCTCGTTAGAAAGATCTATTCGAGGACTACAACTTTTGAGTGAGAAACATCGGTCCATGTCCCATGTTGCTCCCCGTTTTCCCAAAAAACGTCGTTTAAGGCCTCAAAACAACTCTGGAAGTTCAGGACTCGAAAAAATGCTATAAATAGTAAGTTGTGTTGAAACTTACAAACTGAAATAATTGATGGTGGGGGTTCAAATGGACTTGGTGGGTGGCCACCAATATCCACCTAGATCATTAATTCCCCAAAACGGCTCCGGGAGTGCAAGACCCGAAAACCTGCTAAAAATAGTAAGTTGTGCTGAAGTTGAAAAACTGAAAGAATTGATGCTGTGGGTCCAAATGGAATAGGTGGGAGGCCACCGATATCCACCTGGATCATTCCTCCCTCCTTAGGAAGCAATGGTCTCCATTGCGTTAAGTTCCTCCATGGGGGGGGGGGGGGGAATTTTGCTAAACTTGGTATTAGATTTTGTTGGCAAACGTGCTAGATGTAGATGGGCCGCCGGTGGGTAGCCATTGAAGGATCTGGGAAAATTTATCCATCATCGCGTTCCTCTCTTTCTCGAGGGCCTCCTTGAGCAAGATTTTGATAGGATCTCCTACTCCCTCGTCTTTCTTTCCTTCCGCCATGGGGGGTCGTAGGGTTGCGAGGTTGAACTCCTTATACCCTGGCCGCGTTGGGGACATGCAAAGAAAAACAGAGAAAGAGAAGACCCCCTCTGATACCATTGATCCGGATTTTATGCAGGAACGCAACAAGACACAGATATAACCATAAGCACAGAGATGCAGCGGAAATAATGCTTCATTTGATTAATAACCGACTAACTGAAATAAGCTTACAAACATAATGGAAACAAGCTAGGGCACTGGTACCGTATCTCTGAGAAGAGATGTGGCGTACGCAGGCCTCTGAACTGTGTTACATTGAGGCTCGTAGGCCTATTACAAGCATAATGCAAATATATGAGCTAGGGTATTAGCAGAATATCCCTGAGAATAGATGTGGCATCTACCAGCCCTTGAAATGTGTTACAATGCAGACATGATGGAGATGTAGCGAGCTAGGGCACTGGTAGCGCTTATCTATAAGAAGAGATGTGTTGGCTCCTAGCCCCCTGAACTGTATTAAAATGAGGCTCGAGGGCCTATTTATTGTTGAGAAACAATGTAAATTCTGAAACATCCAAAACCTAACCCTAGGATATGAAGCGCCAAAACTATGGGTCTCGTTTGGGTAAATTGGTGTTTCAACTTCCCGAGGACGTAACTTCGGCATCTGATCTCCGTTTGACGTGCTCAATAGCTCGTTAGAAAGATATATCCGAAGACTATAACTTTTGAGTGAGCAACATGGTCTATGACCCATGTTATATGACCCATGTTGCTCCCCGTTTTCCCAAAAAATGTCGTTTAGGGCCTCAAAATAGCTTCGGAAGTTCAAGACCCGAAATACTGCTATAAATAGTAAGTTGTGCTGAAACTTACAAACTAAAATAACTGATGGTGGGGGTTCAAATGGACTTGGTGGGTGGCGACCAATATCCACCTGGATCATTAATTCCCCAAAACAGCTCCGGGAGTGCAAGACCCGAAAACCTGCTAAAAATAGTAAGTTGTGCTGAAGCTGAAAAACTAAAAGAATTGATGCTGCAGGTCCAAATGGAATATGTGGGAGGCCACCGATATCCACCTGGATCATTCCTCCCTCCTTAGGAAGCAATGGTCTCCATTGCGTTAAGTTCCTCCATGGGGTGGAAAATTTTGTTGAACTTGGTATTAGATTTTGTTGGCAAACGTGCTAGATGTAGATGTGCCGCCGATGGGTAGCCATTGAAGGATCTGGGAAAATTTATCCATCATCGCATTCCTCTGTTTCACCAGGGCCTCCTCAAGCAAGGTTTTGATATGATCTCCTGCTCCCTCGTCTTTCTTTCCTTCCGCCATGGGGGGTCGTCGGGGTTGCGAGGTTGAACTCCTTATACCCTGGCCGCATTGGGGACATGAAAAGAAAAACAAAGAAAGAGAAGACCCCCTATGATACCACTGATCCGGATTTTATGCAGGAACACAACAAGATAAAGATATAACCATAAGCATAGAGATGCAGAAAAAATAATGCTTCATTTTATTAATAATCGAATGACTGAAATAAGCTTACAAACATAATGGAAACAAGTTAGGGCACTGGTAACATATCTCTGAGAAGAGATGTGGCGTACGTAGGCCTCTAAACTGCGTTGTTGAGGCTCTGACCTCTTGACATAGTGAAAATGGGTAGAATAAAGTGCATGATATCCCTGAGGAAGAGATGTAGTTCTGTTACAGACGTATTCGATGCGGACATGATGGAGATCGCAACAAGCTAGACGTGGTGCTTATCACAAGAATATATGTGTGGCTCCCAGGCCCTGAACTATGTTCAAATGAGCTTGAGGCCTATATATTGTTGAGAAACAATGCTAAGCTCAAGCGTCCAAAATCCTAACCTAGGAGATGGCACTTAGCCAACTTGGGCCCCGTTTGGGTAAATTGGTGTTAACTTCAGGAATAATCAATGGTGGCATCAGTCTCTGAGCTGGCATCAGTAGCTGGGTTAAATATCTATCTGAGGACTAAAACTTTTGAGTGAGAAACATCGGTCCACGACCCATGTTTCTCCCCGTTTTCCCCAAAAACGTCGTTTAGGGCCTCAAAATAGCTTCTGAAGTTCAGGACCCAAAAAACTGCTATAAATAGTAAGTTGTGCTGAAACTTACAAACTGAAATAACTGATGTTGGGGGTTCAAATGGACTCGGTGGGTGGCCACCAATGTCCACCTGGGTCATTAATTCCCCAAAATGGCTCCGGGATTGCAGGACCCGAAATCCTGCTAAAAATAGTAAGTTGTGCTGAAGCTGAAAAACTGAAAGAATTGATGCTGCGAGTCCAAATGGCATAGGTGCGAGGCCACCGATATCCACCTGGATCATTCCTCCCTCCTTAGGAAGCAATGGTCTCCATTGCGTTAAGTTCCTCCATGGGGGGTAAAATTTTGCTGAACTTGGTATTGGATTTTGTTGGCAAACGTGCTAGATGTAGATGTGCCGCCGGTGGGCAGCCATTGAAGGATCTGGGAAAATTTATCCATCATCGCGTTCCTCTGTTTCTCGAGGGCCTCCTTGAGCAAATTTTTTATAAGATCTCCCACTCCCTCATCTTTCTTTCCTTCCGCCATGGGGGATCGTCGGGGTTGCGAGGTTGAACTCCTTATACCGTGGCTGCGTTGGGGACATGCAAAGAAAAACAAAGAAAGAGCAAACCCCCTCTGATACCACTGATCCAGATTTTATGCAGGAACACAACAGGATACAGATATAACCATAAGCACAGAGATGCAGTGGAAATAGTGCTTCATTTTATTAATAATCGAATGACTAAAATAAGCTTACAAACATAATGGAAACAAGCTAGGGCGCTAGTAGCGTATCTCTGAGAAGATATGTGGTGTATGCAGGCCTCTGAACTATGTTACATTGAGGCTCACAGGCCTATTACAAACATAATGAAAATATATGATCTAGGGTATTGGCAGCATATCCCTGAGAAGATATGTGGCAGCTACCAGCCCCTGAACTATGTTACAATGCAGACATGATGGAGATGTAGCGAGCTAGGGCATTGATAGCGCTAATCTCTGAGAAGAGATGTGTCGGCTCCCAGCCCCCTGAACTGTATTACAATGAGGCTCGAGGGCCTATTTATTGTTGAGAAAAAATGTAAACTTTGAAATTTCCAAAAACCTAACCCTAGGAGATGAAGCGCCAAAACTGTGGGCCCCGTTTGGGTAAATTGGTGTTTCAACTTCCCGAGGACGTAACTTTGGCATCCGATCTCTGTTTGATGCGCTCAATAGCTAGTTAGAAAGATCTATCCGAAGACTAAAACTTTTGAGTGAGAAACATGGTCTATGACCCATGTTCTACGACCCATGTTGCTCCCCGTTTTCCCAAAAAACGTCGTTTAGGGCCTCAAAACAGCTCCGGAAGTTCAGGACCCGAAAAACTGCTATAAATAGTAAGTTGTGCTGAAACTTACAAATTGAAATAACTGATGGTGGGGGTTCAAATGAACTCAGTGGGTGGCCACCAATGTCCACCTGGGTCATTAATTCCCCAAAATGGCTCCGGGAGTGCAGGACCCGAAATCCTGCTAAAAATAGTAAGTTGTGCTGAAGCTGAAAAACTGAAAGAATTGATGCTGCGAGTCCAAATGGAATAGGTGCGAGGCCACCGATATCCACCTGGATCATTCCTCCCTCCTTAGGAAGCAATGGTCTCCATTGCGTTAAGTTCCTCCATGGGGGGGAAAATTTTTCTGAACTTGGTATTGGATTTTGTTGGCAAACATGCTGGATGTAGATGTGCCACCGGTGGGCAGCCATTGAAGGATCTGGGAAAAATTATATCCGAGGACTAAGATATATCCGAGGACTAAAAATTTTGAGTGAGAAACATCAGTCAAAAACCCATGTTGCTCCCCATTTTTCCAAAAAACGTCGTT
This sequence comes from Pinus albicaulis, assembly GCA_034641835.2. Taxonomy (NCBI): domain Eukaryota; kingdom Viridiplantae; phylum Streptophyta; class Pinopsida; order Pinales; family Pinaceae; genus Pinus; species Pinus albicaulis. The sequence continues at coordinate 60,017 of JAXQQM020067365.1, read as the reverse complement.
TAGGGCCTCAAAACAGCTCCGGAAGTTCAGGACCTGAAAAATTGCTATAAATAGTAAGTTGTGCTGAATCTTACAAACTGAAATAATTTATGGTGGGGGTTCAAATGGACTCGGTGGGTGGCTACCAATATCCACCTAGATCATTAATTCCCCAAAACAGCTCCGGGAGTGCAGGACCCGAAAACTTGCTAAAAATAGTAAGTTGTGTTGGAGCTGAAAAACTGAAAGAATTGATGCTACGGGTCCAAATGGAATAGGTGGGAGGCCACCGATATCCACCTGGATCAAATCCGTTTACTTAGCCTTACCTTTTTACCTTTCTCATGAATGTATTTGCACCATCCATTTACCACAATGGACCCAACCAGACCAATCGACTATCATATTCTTACCTTCTGTTGTGCTTACTCATGCATCGAGCTTCATGTGAGTCTTACATTACCTATTGGGTACCACACATATCTCCCCAAGCTCCATCAACTTTCCTCTTTCCCATCCAATTCCCAAGACTCTCAAATAAACGGCAAGAACAAGAGAAAGCAAGAAGAAGACCATGAAAACCATAAGCAATACGACAACACAAAAAAGTGGTATGGTCATACACTATACATAAACGAAGCCAAAAATTGAGCACAAAAAACACAAAAGACAAAAAGCACAATATTGGAAACATAGACCATGAATCAATCCCCATGGGTTCCCAATGCATCTGAAGGATAATAAACCTGATCCTTCTCCAGTATCTCATGGCAGCCTCTTGCCATGCAACCCCCTACATCATACTGCCATAAACACATATATGTAAGTGCATAAATAAACATAAAAACATGATATTTACCTTACCTATTTGTACTAGGCATGCTAACCTTTAAATGAACACACATGTCAACCATATGTACTAAACATCAAGACAACATATCTATCAATGCTAAATAAAATTTTACCAAGACTAACAACCATTTCATAATAAAAAATCAACTCACATTCATCGATCATAATACATAATCCTACAACTATCACCTACTTACACTCAAGTACACATCACTTGTTCTCAACACATATGTGTTAGTGCAATCATATCAACCAAGATCATTCCTTCATGCAATCTTATAGATACAAACTCATATCATGCAATTCATCAAACATTATAACAACTTGCAAACATACCATATTAAATAAATCAACTAGATGACATAATCAAACACTTAAATACCAAATAGACAACACAATCAGACATTTAAGCACCAAGTAGATGACATAAGAAAACTCATACCTTAATGTATCTCAGGGGAGGATATCTTGTCTGCACAATCAATCTATATTAGCACGAAGTAACTTCACAAACACATCAAATCAAACACAAATAAGGCCATGATACCCTATAATAGTAACTAGCTAGCATGTTCACATCATAACCTCATAAAACATTGTCATTCATGCATAAAAATCACATATGCACAGTCATTTTAGATTAGTACAACACACTATCACAATAGGTCGACTGATATTTGAATGTCATAACCATAATCATTTGCATAGGTCAATCCAACTAGCATGGTACATATAACATCAAGATCTTACAGGACATAACACTAATAATTAAGTTAACTAACATATCACAACAACAAGTTAATCATCAACAACATATAACATGGTCATCAATTTAATACCATGCATGACTAACCACCCCACGTACATATGATCACACTATTTGACTAACATCTATAATGTATGTGGCTATAACATTAATAGAATGAAAGGCATACACATAACCATAATGCATATAAGTAAACTGGTCAACTAGCATTTGTCATACATGTAACCACAACAACAATAAGATGAAAAACATGTATATAACCCTAATTCTTATAACAACCGTTAACCAATATACTTGCATGCCAAACATACAATACCTCTATGATGATATGGTCTTATCCAAAGTCTAGTGTTGCAACTTCACTTTGAAGATATGCATCTCTTGCTCTATCTCAACCAACACATCAACATCATAACATATCAAAAACATCATGATGAACTAAAATGCATACAATGACCTCATGGAAAACAACCTTGACCATGACAATGCATGCATAACAACATATAGACACTGGCATGCATAGAAAATGCATATACAACTGACATCCACTCATGGCGACCACATCGAATCACCATAAACTTTCACATGGCGACACCACTACAAATATGACCAATGCCATGCATATGCGACAAGCACATAGAACATAAGCACGGGGAAAACATATGCAATCAACATGCATGCACGCAAAACACATTGCAATGCATAAACAATCATACACTCATGACGACACACTTCACAACAACAACATCCTATTTCACATGGAAACATCACTACAGCCATGACCAAAACCATGCATATGCAACAAGCATATACACCATAAGGATGAGAAACACACGTGCAACCGACATGAATGCATGACCAACATGCCACCCTTACATTCCAAGGGGTGAACCATGATCTTATACCACTATGTAACACCCTCCTCCCACATCTACCCAAGTAACTAACCAACCGAGGTAAACATGCAACAAGATGCTAATATGATATGATTCAACCTCCTAGGTGACCTCAAGGAAGTGGACTCGGTGGAAACACATCAATCATACCTTCCACATCAGCAACAACACTCCCATGAGCCATCCCAACCACTCAGGTATCTTTCCCTTGGGTCCTACTATTTTTTAACCCTCGTAAGCTCTGGACGCATGAACAAGCTTGCATGCCTGCGTCTGGGAGGCTCTAGATGCATGCACAAGCCTACATGCCTATGTCCAAGGACGATTTATAGCAGACCTGTGCCAAAGTCTGTGGGATTTAAGGCACTTTTCAAGCCCAAAATTTCGACCATTTCACATAACTTGTTGTAACTTCCAGAACCCATTAAACGCGTGATGATAAGGCTAATAAACCAAAACTTAACTACAGGACTAAGCCTGACCATCCCCAACCAGGGCTGACATTCTGTCAAACATTTAGCATCAATGCAATCTACATGTGTAAACAACATATCTTAGCATAGGGGTCTCATACTTATTTGATAATCGCTAAGAAGCATTTTTCCCTTACATCATTAGCCACAATACCATCTATTAGGTCATAGATACATTTCTTATTCATTTACAAATAAAAACATGAGGAGAGCCACACATCATCACTGTCAGAATACATGCTCATAACCAACATAATAACAACATAAATATCTTGGATTCATCAGCCATAGGATCCACATATAAACTAGTACATTTACACATCAAATGCCAAGGAAATGAAATTCTCATTAATGAATGTAAAAACCAACCGGAGATGGGACTACCACGTTCCAACCAACCATAGATTGGCTGAGAAAAATATCTCTTCAACCAATCACCCCCGTGCCATATTCAAAGCATGAATGTGGGAATCATAACCAACCAAAAAGAACTAAACAAGCATGGATGCTACTAGAGTTCTCTGCCTACACCGTGAGGAATTTTACTGCCTCCTAGTCTCTCAATCTTTACTATAATCCATAGTCTAGTCTATGGATCACTAGGCCCTACACTAAGACCCACTCTTCAGGATTTACCGTACATCTCATCCTAGGACTACTAGGCCCAATAGTGAGAAATCCACCTCTTGGATTTACCATATATCCTTCCATTCACCGATTAGGATTCCTAGGCCCACCGAGGCACATAATCTTGGATTTATCGCAACCCATAGTTTGGTTCAGGGGTCACTAGGCCATTGGATTTACCACGATCCACAATCCAATTCAAGGATCAGTAGGCCATGTGTTTTTCATTTCGGAGATCCACCTCACTCAACTTGGAATCCATCCAACAATCTAGCTCAACTAAGCATGATAACCCATCTCATCAAGGCTATCTAGAAATGGCAAGGCTAGGCTAAAAACACTATCACACCTGGAAAAACCCATGCCATGATAGAAAAGAACCACATGAAATACCATGCATGCCAAATATAGCAAGGAAATCACACATGCAAATCAATACCTGCAAAGAATCTTGTTGTAGTTACTTGATCCCAGTGTTCCTTGCTTGCTCCTTCCTTACCCTTGCCTTCTTTTCCTTTCTTGATCCAATGCCAAAGTGCTCCAAGTGTATGAGAGACAGAGAGAATAGAATGAGAGCCATGAGTGTGAGAAAAAAACTTTCCAACTGATCCTTAGAAGCCTTTTTATTAATGAGGTCTCTATTTTCTTCATTTTCCATCATTTTCCTCCTCACATGCAAACTGTGACCTTTCACCTTCATTTCCTCCCATTTTCCATTATTTTCATAAATAAATGCCAATAAATGCATCATGCCTTTTCCATTGCCTTTTCTAATTTCATTTAGCCATAATAAACTGAAGTTAACACCCTCTAGGATGTTTTTGGCCAACATTCAACTTGGAATATGTGTCCCATCAACCATGGTTATTATGTTTTCCTTTATCAACTTTTATTACATGGAATTTTCACCAGGGATGTTACATAATTGATTTTTATTTGAAAAATCTAGTCTAGTTGGTGGGCTACAAGAATTTTCTACCTTCTGTTATCACTCCACTGGATCTCCGAGGTTGAGAAGAGACCAACAAAGGTAACCAAAAACCAATATTTCACCAAGTAGCTAGCCCTACTAGGCAGGCGAGGGCTCTCTCCAAGGGATCATAGCCAAGATGACTGGATCAATGAGATATTAGGCTAGGTATAATAGCACTAGGGTTTGGTTGATAAATTTGAGGTACTGGATGGTGAATAGGTCAGAGAAGAAATTAGGTTAGGGCAAACAAGGATCAGAATTGCAGTGATCTGATGGAGCAAGGTAGGTAAGTATTTAAAAAAAAAAGGGGTATCTTGATGGATTGATTTATACTAATAGGGTTTGAGAAAAGAGCATAAGAGATAAGAATTATTTTCAATTTAGAAGAAGATGAAACAAAACTGTAACTATTCCTCCAAAATAGAGCATAAGCTTAATTAACTATGTCTTTCAGACTTAGGAAACAATTAAATTCAGAAATGGAATGAATATGAAATCACAATACATTCACACATTTTCAAAACATAAGAAGAAACAATTTCAAATCACTTTACCACAAGAATTCCATCAAAATAGCTGCAACTCAGTCTATTATTACTTGCCAAAAGTTTGATTACAAAAGTGTTCAGTGATCAATCCAACAACATCCAACCCTTGCCATGAGAAAAGTAGTGAATAATATAGACCAAAATTGATTCTCCCCAGCTCAGGGGCCAAATCCCTGACTTGTGGTGCTGATCCACAAAGTGCTCAACTGTAATCCTAATGATTAGGGAGGTTAGCCAACTCATCCCTATAATTCATGAAACTGATTCAATTTGACTAAAATTACCTATTTAGATCATGCATCTACCCCTAGTAGCTATTTAGGACATAATTGAATTTACATTTTACCATTACATCACTAAAAATCCACTAAATCCATCCATCAACTGACAAACTGGAAAAATTTGGAAAAAATCAGTCAACTGCAAAAAGCGTGGCATGGGCCTTGAAATGAAGTTTTGACTGCCTTCCTAATGTCAAAATTGATCCCAAGATGGCTCATTGGAAAGATATTCCAGTATAGTTTTAAAAAATGACTTCAAGTTATGAAAATGGTTAAGGGAATCTCATAAAAAATTGAATCTCCCAAGACTGCTCCAAAAGTGCAACGAAGGTCTGAAAAATGAGACAGAAAGTTGATTTTTGAGAGGTTTTTTGCATTTTCCACCTATCAAAAGCTCCATTTTTTGAGTGACAATAGTCAAAATTGTATGTATAAATCACTCTGAATCCAAATTTTCAACCCATTTTTCATTTTTTTGGCCTCCAAAAAAAGCACAGCGTGGCCCACGTTGCGCATTTTGCAGGCTTACTATGCAAAAAGTCCATCAAAATTATCAGAAATGCCCAAAACTTGAAAACTTACCCAAAATTGATCAAATTTTTTAGATGGAGTGCTTTTGAGGTGTCTCAAACAATTAGGGAGGTATAATAAAAAATCTCAAGTTTATCCTTATCCTTTTGCTTGACTAGGGTTTGCTTGTATTTATCCTTCAACTGCTTCAGCTTAATGTTGCAGATCTTGTTTCTAGTGATTTATCTATTGGAAATGTGTTTGAGCATCTCATTTCATTTTTTTTCCTTATGGAGGAGCTTCTCAAAGTGAAGGTTAACTCTGTCAAGCCACACCTCTCTGTCATCTTCAATTTCCTTTGCAATTCTTTCCTCAAAACTGAGTTGCTCTACCCCATGTTACTCCTCCTCTAAAGCTCTCTTAAGACCTATTTTTTTTTGTCTTGTCTTGATGGTTTGAGTATCATCATGTTCAGATTCATTAGGTGCCATCATTTCTTTAACCTTGATTTCTTTTCTTTTTTCCTTTAGCAGTTCTAACTCCATGAGTATCTACTTGTCTTTCAACTGCTTGTTCTCCTGTTCAAGGAATGATATGAAAAATTGGACTCTTGCCATGTTGTCTTGCAGTTCTTTGATTATGGCATCCTTCTCTTTGATAATCAGCTTTGAGGCCTCATTATCATCTTGGTCATCTAAGTCCATCAACTCAAAATCTCTTTCTTCCTCATGAAGGTCTTCCTCTTCATGGACAACTGTCTCCTCTTGCTTTTGTTTTCCATGCTTTGTTGATGAAGAAGGAAAGGCCCATTCCACAATCTGTAGAGAAAATTCCTAGGTCCCCTCTAGTAGGTTTTGAACTTTTTGGTTTCTTTGACTTCTTTGGCCTCTTTTGCCTCTTTCACTGTAGCCCTACTAGTTTGCCTAGTTTTCCTATGAGGAACTGAAACTATGGGTCGAATAGATCTAGCAGGTTGACTTGGACCTGCAGTGAAGACATCATCCTCTATTAAATTCTCCCATGATATGTTCAGCTGATGAAGGTGGTGAACGACAATGATTTTGATCAAAGAGTGATGGAAGAGGTTGTTCATCTGAAGCTCAAAATCTTTGTTTTGGACAATGAATTCCATTTTATAAATGCTTCTATACAAATAGTGGTGGAGTTTGAGCAATCTCACCCTAGTAAAATGAATAAGAAACCTGATGAGATAGTTGTATAATGTGGAGAATCTGCCGTCACAAGTGAAGTATTTCATGATGATTTTCATCACGGGGAAAAATCTTTCCAACAACTGGCCAAAAGGAAAGACCTTCTTGATGTTTTGTTTGTAAGGTGCCTTGAGATAAGTCTGATACAACTGATCATCCAAATCCTTGGTCTTAAACCACTTTTCAACCACATTGGTTCTGTTTTTACTGCTATGATATCAGTAGAGATTGTGAAGGTCACCCCTGATATAGCCACTTGGTCGTTTTGAATGTTGATGATGAAAACCCTGGTCAAATTAGGGTGACTTTCAGCTCTTTGTACCATCTCATAGAATTAAATGCAACCCTCATGCTGGAAACATCTGACAGTTAAGGGTGATGCCATGAGTGCACTTATGTATATTGGCTCTAATATCAAAATCCTCCCTCCTTTGTTATATGTTTTCTTGTCTTCATCCATGTCACTTATTTAATCCTCCATTGTGTTTCTTTCTCTTTTCATTATGCTTAGTTTGTGTTTGAAAACCCTAGGGAAGGAAAGGAAGGGAAAGGGAGTAGAATAGTGGGTTAGGGGATTGTAATGGGTAAGGGAAAATTTGAGGGAATATATGAAGGGATTATTGATCTTAGGTTGGTAATGGGAGGTTGAAATAGTTAAGGAAATAAGGTATGAAATTGTATTACAGGGGGGTATCTAGCTGCCTAGGAAATCATAGCTAGAATGGTAGGGTTTAGGAGATAGGGCTTTGGGAATGGGAAATGAGTAAGTCTATGAGTAGTGGAGAATGAGTTAGGGTTTAGGGAGGTAAATGGGGTCCAAGGGAAAGTAATTAAGCTTATAAAATATGAACCAGGGTTTCAGTTTCTCAAAACATGACATAAAATGCAATGGAGGGTATACACCATGAAATTGACACTTCAAGCTGAAAGGAGGGTATATAGAAGTGCCACTTACTTGCCAGCAACTGTAGAAACCTTGAAAGATGGTAAAAATCCTTGCAATGGAGTTTATGGACCATGGATATCTACTGTAAAAAGTGCAACATGTAGAGAAAAAACGCAGCGAAAATCATGAAAAAGCGTAGCGCTTGTGGAAAAAGCGCAACGTGCAAATGGAAAAAATGTAGCATCTGTGGAAAAAGCGCAACGAAATTGCCCAAAATTCAATTATTTGAAGGGAAACCCAGTTTTTTTCTTGATAAACTGAGAGCTTGATTCTTTGAAGATGCAAATAAATGTCTTCTTGGTCTTTGGGGGTATTTATACTTGGAGAAATGTCATTACATCACTTTGGGACCCACCTTTCCTTTCTTAAAATTGACTTTACATTGCTCTTGGTCTTTAATTTCTGAATTGGATAACTGAATTTCATATTTTAATGACTTAGGAACATTGATTGAATTTTTGAAACTTTGGCTTATTTGCTGATGCAACTTTGAGTGTGCAACTACTTGAAACTTTGAGAATTTATTACAAATTAGGAAAATATAAAATTACATTTTTCTCTAAAATCAAATATACAAGTAAAAATTACTGATGAAAATATATTTATTGGAACTCCTTCATTTGCTGGGCTTTTATGCAATGAAATGGTGATTTTATGACCTTGGAAACCCTAAGACCTAATGGAGACTCCGACTGAGTGAAACCATGATTAAAATGATTGAAATAATGATGACAAGTCTAGACCGATGGTACACTCAGCAAAGTGATGAAATGAGCCAACAAGTTATAAAATTTTGAAAGGAGTGAGATCAGACCTAAATCTACACCAAGTTACCAAATTTTTGCATGATGACCTAATGGAATGACAAAAATTTCAAAATGGGACCCTAACATGACATGAAAAGAATTTATTTGATCACTGGTGGAAGGATGCAAAAACTGACACTAACATTGGCTCTAGCTGGGGATGACAACTCCTTGGAGGTGCCACGAACACCGTAGACCAAGTTCCTATTCATTGGGCATGGAGTCAAAAGTTGAAAACAAACTGAAGACTAAAATCTTAAACTGATTTGAAACAAACTCAAACTGACTGAAAACTGACTCAAAATTGACTCAGAACTAACATGACTTTGATTGACTTAATTTTGAAAATAGAATAAAACCAATGAAACTTTATGGCCTTCACCTCGGTCTCCAAGCTTCGGTGATTCTCCGCTTCACACTTTGCATAAAGTTAAACTGATATTTACAATGGAGTTGAGAAATTTAAAATCTATTTCAGAAAAGATAATGCTTAAGGAGCCTACCGTTAACCGGTCCTCCTCCATTCATCTCCTTCAGTATGAAAGCATGTTGTCTGTGGAATAATAAGATCTTGTATGGACCTTTCCATAAGTTTTCAAATTTTCCATGCTTTCCTTTTTCCTCATTCCTTGCATCCCACCGGAGGACTACATCTTCAAGCTTAAAATCATCTGCCTTGGATTTGCGGTCATACACCTTATTTGTCTTCTCATGAAGCTTTGAGGTGTTCTGAAATACCTTATCTCTCGTTTGTTGAAGGTGGATCATATGATTTATTCGGCGATGTACATCATTCTCCTCACTTCTTGCTTCTTGCAACAATTTCATGACCGAGACTGCAAGTGATGTAGGAAAAAAAGTGTTTACACCATAAACTAACTTGAAAGGGGACATTCCTATAGATTTATTACTACTCACCCTATCCTCCCACAAGGCATTTACAAGCTTTTTGTGCCAGTTCTTCTTGTTGGCCTCGAGCATCTTCTTTATGATATTAATCAAAAACTTGTTAGAAGATTCTTCTAAGTCATTACCTTACAGGTAATAGGCGGTTGAGTGCCCCAATTTGATGTTATATTTGTCACAAAAATCAACCATCCTTTTTTATTTGAATGTTGCCGCATTGTCAGTAATAATATTATGAGGACAACCAAAACGAGACAATATGTTAGTCTCCAAAAACTGAATAATTACTAGATCTGCTGCTTGCCTTGTTAATATGCATTTATGTTGTGCAGATGATGTAGGGTGAATCTATCTGATGAAGTCAAGTCCCCACTTCTGAAAAGGTGCATGTACTGAAATAGGCTGCAAAGGTAAAGCCTAAGAAGTTTTCTTTTACCTTGAAACACTTGACAATCATGGCAACTCATCACTGTTTTGTACAAGTCTGCAAAAAGAGTTAGCCAGTAGTATCCCTCTCTCAACACTTTATTAGCCGTGATCTTCCAGAATAGATGGTCCCCACAGTCTCCTCTATGAAAATCATTCATAACTTCTTGGGCTTAATTTTCAACTAAAAAATTTAGCAAAATACCTCTTGGATCTTTCCAATAAAGGGCGTTGTCCAAAATGCAGTATTTGGAAGTTTTCAACTTTAAAGACCTACCCTTACTCTTAGTCATGCTTGGAGGAGGGTTCAGATGTTGAAGAAAATATATAATATCAGAATAACAAGGAGATGAAAGAAGCATATCAGATACCTGTATAAGAGTGACATCTTCTTCTTCATCAAACAATGTTGAAATAAGGTTGATGTCTAGAACATGCAAATTTGACTCGGCCATGAGCTTTGCTAGACCTTGACCTTTGATCAGCTTTGTGGGCTTGATCTTGGGGTCATATTCTAACATTTCTTCTATTCATTTCCCTCTTCTACCTTTCATATCTGTCTGCATAAGAACATATTTTACTGTTGCATTGGGGACATAAGCCAGAATGTGTGAATGTAAAATATAAACACAGAAATCCTTCAATGATTTTACCAAAGACAAATTTTATTTCTCTATGATATTGTACCGAAGAGTTGCATCCCTGATAGTTCGACTAAAAAATGGTATGGGCTGCTCAGTATTATCCTTTTTCTGCATCAAGACTGCAACCAATGTATGCTTAGAGGTAAATGAGAAAATGATAAAATCAATTGAATAATCTGGGCTGATTAAAACCTGTGGTTAAGGAAAAATTCACTGAGTTAAAAGACTTCTTGGCATCCTCATACCACTTTACCTCATTCTCTTTCTTCAACATGTTGGTCATTTCTTGAAGGTGCTCAGCTAAATTTGGAATAAATCTGCCTAAGAAATTCAACTTACCTTTGAAAGACCGAATTTCTTTCTTGCTCTGTGGAAAGTCAATTTTCTGAATTGCCTCAACCCGAAAAGGGTCAATCCAGATTCCATCCTTAGAGATGATGTGACCGAGAATTTTTCCCTCCTCCATGGAAAAAAGGCTCTTTTTTAGATTAAGAGAGATTCTGAATTTCCTGCATTTCTGAAAAACAATCCTTAAGTGATACAAGTGTTCATCATCGGAATTGGAAAAAACTGTCAAATCATCTAAATATACAACTAGGAAAACATCTTTCTCATCTGCAAAGGCTATGTCCATCGCCACTGAATGGTAGCCCCTGCATTCTTTAGTCCAAATGACATCTCTACATATTTGAATGTACCCCAAGGTGTAGTGAAGGCAATTTTGTCCTGATCCTTCTCATGCACTAAAATCTGGTTGTATCCTGAATATCCATCAAGAAAAGACATTCAGGAAGCCCCAAATACTCTCTGTAAGATGTGATCCATTTTGGGAAGGGGGTAATTATCTTTAAGAGACACCTTGTTTAAATTTCTGAAATCTATGCAAAGCCTTATTTCACCAGTCTTCTTTCTTACTGGGACTAGATTTTATATCTAGTCAGAAAACCTGATAGGAACAATGATACCTGATTTGTAGAGCCTGTTCACTTCTTTCTCTATGGATGGAAGCAACCTCAGGTTGATCCTTCTTAGCTTTTTTTGAAAGGGATTTTGATCGGGCTTAATTGGAATGGTGTGATGTATGATATCCTTATCATAAACCTTTAATTCTACATAATCCCAAGCGAAAACATCAAAAAATTCGAAAATTAAATCAATGTACTTGTCCTTTACCTCAGGAGATAAATACTTAGACAATTTGACCATCTTAGGCTAGTTCGCTGTTCTGACGTTTACATCCTCCACACCCTTTTCCATAGGAACCAATGTTGGCTTTCGAGCCACATCATCTCGATCAAACAATTCTTCCAAAGGTATGAGACCTCTTGGAATATTTTTATCCTTCAAATGTAAAATATCATCTTGGGTAGCTTTAATGACCTGATCATCCTTGTCATAAACTACGTTAATGAAAGAATTCTTGAATTCTCCTTCATTCTACAGAAAATTGTTTACTTGCTTATCGTCCCAAAATACTTGCCAATACCGCAAGTTTTCAAGAACAATGGGCTGATGTTTAACAAGGATTTCAAATTTTCTATTGGAAAATATAGGGATCTTGAAATTACTTGATGTTGTAGTAAGTGAATCTGCAATGAGATTATGACTTCTCGGCACTACTGACAATGTATGTTCGGGAAACATCTTTAGGATATCTAGTACAACATTCCTGTACGCTCTCATTTGTGGATTCTTGGCCTAATATTCCCCTTTTACCTATTTTATCACAAGTTCGAATTTTCCATATACTGAAATTCTTCTTGCGCCCAACATTTTCAAGATCTTGAGACCCGTGATTAATGCTTCATATTCCGCCTCATTGTTAGAACAATCAAAATCCAATTTGTATGAACATAATCTAACATTCGTAGGAATCTTACCAGGCTGATGAAGTGGGTTGTGGATCCAAATTCTGATGCCTGCCTCATATTTCCCCAAGGCACCGTCAAGATCCATGATCCATAGACCATTTTCATCATCCAAGTGCTGGAATTCTGATTTCTATTCTGTCTCAACTTTTAAGGCCACTTCTTAATTCTGATATGAACTTTTCTCTGCCTTATCTAATGACTACTCTGAAGCACTTTGCAGATTCTCTTTCCCTTATCTAAAATTATTCTAATACAATTAGAAATCTATGGAATATCTTCCACTTCTACAAGTTGACTATCTACATCATTCAAGCCGCTATCATTGAACAAAATAAATGATTCTAAATCTGTATGTACAACATTAATTGGATGATTATTAGGCTTCTCTTTGCTGGTTATCATGTACTTCATCTTCGTTTCTCGGTACAACTTTCTCAATTGCCCAAAAACTGGGATGGTCGCATAAGAGAAGTCTAGTTGCAAAGTGCCTCTCAACTTTTCTCCCAAAGATCTAGATAGCAATATACCAAACCGTGGTGGTATATCAGCCACCACCACATCCATCAAGACATTCTTTGCTGGAATTTGTTCAAGGGAAACTACTAAATCCTTAATAAGACCCAGACGACGAACTCTACTTGAATCAAAGGAATAAAAGTCATGGTAAGGACGAATGATATCTAGGCCTAATTTCTCCATAATGGCTTTCAACATCAAATTGTGGGAAGCTCTAGAGTTGAGCATAGAATTATGAAGGATATTTTGGTGGATTCTCAGACTCAAACAGAATGGGGGAACTTCGATATCCTCTAACTGACCGTCTATTGCTAGACCAAAGATAAGTTCAGGTTGGTCATATTTGACATTTAGTATATTAGATGAAGGATCTACTTTTAACATTTTCACTACATGAGACTTATATTGATTGTTATTGACAAGTTTAGTTAAAGGTATTAACACTTTCAATTTGGAAATTTCAGTTTCTAAGCTGAAAGGAATGTATTTGTCTAACTCTTTAAGGATGTTGCTTTTTTCGGCATGATCCTTTGATGTATTTTATTACTTTTTCCTGTCCTTTTCTTTCCCCAGTGAGCTTGTTGTTGGCTGATTAAAATTGTTTTGACTTATAGATGCATGTTATTTTCCTTTATTCTAATTACCTTGAGCATTCTGTTTCGTTTGAGTATCCTTTTGTTGAGATGCCCCACTTTTTAATAGGAGTTATTCAGACATCTCTACCCATCAATGTGTACTGCCTCTGCTGTGAGCTGAGGGCATTCAAGTAACCTCGCTGATAAACATCAGATTCAACCTCCAAATGATGATCCTAGGCTAGAATATAGTCTTCATCCTTGGGTACATCCGTCTTCTCAACATATTCTTCATTTTATGTCAAAAATGTGGGCTGGCTGTTGGAGCGGGGTCCCTCACTGTAATTTTGATATATTTTTTTAATATTTTATAATAGTTTATTTTGGCACAGGGGCTTTGAGGCGGGTCAAAGCCCCTAATGAATTTTAATGGGTCAAAGGGTAGACCAAGGGGCCGCAAACCATAGAGTAACACAGGTTAAAATAGTATAAATAGATGAATAAATTGAGTATAGAAGTAAGTTTTGGTTAAGTCTGAATGAGGATATCAGATCTGTGATACTTTTGTGCAGACATGCCTGGGTAAGGGCTCCTACTGGCTGTGTGCACGGAGACCCTAGTATGTTGTGTGCAAACATCGTTGGCTATGTGCGTAGGTATGTAGAAGAGTCTGTAAGTGGAATTTGAAGCATTAATGAATGAGAAGACATTTTTTTATTGGAATATCTCTATGTTCTGTTATAAGTTACGCTACCTGTTAATTTCTTGTTATTTCGATGTTATCTCTGCAATAGTAACTGTTGATTATAGATTAAGTGCATAACTGTAATAGATGATTAGAAGAACAATGAATGCATAGATCTGAGTTATATTTCTCGTGTTAAGTAATTATCATATGATTTACGGGCTGCACAAGTTTTCTTTTACTCATATTGTTAAGGGTTTCTGGTTAGGGCTTCCTTATCGTAGGCCTGTTTAGATCTAAAGGTGCCACTTCATTAAATCTCTCTCTCTCTCAGGGTGTGGAAACTTGGTTCGAGCACCTCCCGTACTAATTCGGGTGAGACCTTGACCTGCGCAAGTAGACCATTGCCGAAAGGACGTGTAGTACAGGGGTTTGTTAGTTAACCTCAAGTCCGAACCTGGGTCAAGACCCCTCAGACCAACAAATGGTTCCATTGCCAGGACTAGGAGAATTTTGAGAGAGAGACTAGGTGATGAGTTAGGGTTTATGGCATCCAGAAAAATCTGAAATCGAAGAGTGGTTCAAAAAATAGATTCAGGAGTTTGCCCTAAAAGAAAATAGGAGTAAGAAGTTGACTACTGAAAAGTGGAAGAATAAGTATATCTTCACATAGGTGCACAAGATATTCTTCGTGACCTTCACACACGAGTTGCATGAGTGGTGGTCGAGATTGGAGGAGTTCCATACCTGTTGGAAGAACGATAGGGTTATGTAGTGGACCCCTAAATTAATTTGACAATTGGAAGGAATTGATAACAAAATCACTCGGACCGTGGATCACTGGGTTGATAGTATCTTGGGTGGATTTGTGAGAGAATATTTTTCAAGGGTTTGAGAGGAAAGTTCTTGTAGACATTGCCTTTGCTAATTAAGATGCTCTTGAGTGAAAAAGGTGTTCTGTGCAGCCACACCAAGTGAATGAACTACAAACATATTTAAATTACCACGTGGAGTGGGAAGTATTATAGGATCAACCAGAAGGGGGAAAGAGCTGCATACAACCCTCTGAGAGATCTACTGAATCTAGAAAATGAGGCTACACAAGCTTCAAGTAGCCCTCCTGCTACTCTGTATTCGAATCCGTGTAAGACTTAGACATCTCCTACACCACTGCCACCCCCACCTTCCAACGATATGGCTGCACACATGAAGTTACCCACCTTTAAGGGAAGAAGCCCTGGAAATTTCTATTAATCTAGAGGCTGCACCGAGGGATGATACCCAAATTGGGGCACTGCAGATCCAGAGCCAATTAGAGGCAATGCATTTAGGAATTTAGAATTTACGGAGAGACCGGGGTAAAGAAGCTAGTGCAAATGTTTGGTGTATTCATTGCAAAGGAGCATGCCACACCAAATATCAGTGCCCTGTGTTTACTAATGACCTACGAGCCAGAGGACCAAATCCACTGCGCCCTAGGGAGGTTGGAGGGCCCAACAACCCCATTCTATGGTACGCTGATTGCCAAATAGCCGACCAACATGATACTAACCATTGCCCAAGGCTGGAAGCTTATGTGCCAGAATTGAAGCAACAATATTGCAGATTCTGCGCCTCGGTTGGTCTTGAAGAGCATCACTGCCGAATGTATGAGTTGATGATAGAAAATGCGAACATGTATAGAGTGCAGGCTGAGACCTCTTCACCAGCATATCCCTCTAGACGTAGAGGATCCCCGACAAGAGGAAGGGGAGGGAGGAGAGGAGGTGGCGTATGCCGAGGAAGAGGCCAATTAATCTGCTATAACTATGGAGATCTGGGACACTACACATGTGATTTCTCTAACCCTGCGTGGAAGTCCTGTTGACCACATAATAGAAGAATGTCCCATTATGCTAGCTAAGATGCATGAAAAGAAGCAGACACCTATGTAGAATGTGCAAATGGTCAAAGTTGAGCCACGCGATGATGTCCCCAGTGTAAATGCAATAACTCACAGTGGTATGGGCACTGGAGGACCCGTGGAGAAAGCTACTGCAGAGTCATGGATCAAAAAAGCAACTGAAAAAAAGGAAGGTCTAGATATGAAAAAAGAAAAGGAAAATTTTATAGAGGCTAGAAAGGATTTTTCTATGACAGAGGCATCAACATCAAAAGCTGCCATGGATTGAGACGCTGATGAAGTAGTTAAGCCAGTCCTTCAAGCATGTATAAAGTTATTGCGCAACTAGAAGTCGGTAGAGAATATCCAAGAATTGATAAATAGATACGTAGAAAAGGAAGTCCCTCAAAGGGAGATTAAGGCTGTAAATAAAATTTATAAGAACAAGAATAGGACCGGTCGGGAGATGCGTATGAATGTACAGATTAGAGACTACGAGATGGATCAGGTCATCTTGGACTTGGGATCTGATGCAAATTTCCAACCCAGGCAAACCTGGTGTTATCACATATAAATTTTTAATTTTTGATTAGGGTCACTCATCTAAGTTTCATTTGTCTCATAAGGTTGGTCCATGAAATTGATGAAAAATTCATGAAATATGTCTTTATCCTAAGTCCAAAACACTTCATTACTCATGTCATCTCAGTCATATCTATAAGTTTCAATTTAGGTTCACATGCATTGGTTTAAAATTAATTTTTAGCCGCATGTTTGATTTTTCCTGATTCCGCAGGGAATTCTATGCAAAACAAGGGATTTTCGCTACAGAATCGCCTAACCATTCTGTAGCAAATCTGTCAAATTTATAACTGAGAACACTGCAGAATCATGTTTTTTTTCCTGAAAAAATGAATGGGATGATGACTTGTCAAGTATTTAGTGGCTTAGGGTAAAGGTGAGGTCATACAATTGATTTTCATAATCATCCAAGCATGCAAAAGCATAAATAACACCCATCATTGCTTTCCACTCCCTCATTTGTCATCGTTTTCTCCACATTCGAATTCCATTTTTAAAACTTATCCCCAAGCACCTCTCTGTCATCTTTCATTATAGATTTTTATGCATCAATCCATTATCACCTCTGAAAAGTCTAGTCTCATAGCAAGCAACTTGCTATTCAATTTTTCTCCTTGCAGGTGTCATAGTTCAAGAAGGCCAACACAGTGTTAAAAGAGATAGACATGCATAAGAAGACTAATAAATGGAGTTTTAGTGGTCAAGTATGAAACTATAGAATTAAATTTTTTCATGGAAGACCCTAGTGTTTCATAGGACTTCATCAAAGCTGGTTGCATGAGCTTTTACGAGAATATACAAAGGGATTTCTCTATTTTTTTACTTTTTGAGCAGTCATCTTGAAGAGCCGTTTCTAGGAAAAAATAAGAGAATTATAAGAAAATGAGAGAGGTTATTGTCAATCACAAAAAAAGGAGCAAAAACCTCTTTCACTTTTCTCACAGGTGCTGCCAATTTGGATATTTTAAGAGGTCTTTGGACGTTATTTTCAGAGTGTGTTTTTTTCCTGTTTTAGATATGTTTTTATAATGCAGTTCCCCAACAACTGGAGATGGTGTTCCAAAAACCAAGAGAGGTTTTTCTTATAAAAATTATTATCTACAAAAACCTCCTCCCTTTTTTCAACATCTATTAGGTATCGAGATATAAGAGCTCATGATTGCAGCCTTATTTTTCTGTAAAAACATAGTCATTTTTGGGTAGATGAACTTGCTGAAGGTGAAAAAGTTGTTTCTTGAGGAGGGTAAGAGTATTTTGAATCATATTATCCTTATCATGCTTCATCCTATCATATCACACAGAGATGGACCTTTGATAGGCCTAAAATCCAAATTATGTGAAGTCTGTGGGCAATTAGGCAATTTTGCAGTGTGTCCCAAGCTTGAAGCGCAATTTTTGCTGCAGAATTTCTGTAGGATGTTTTTTGCTTCAAAAATAATTTTGATGGAGATCCAAAGAGGGAAAATATTTGTATTTAGCAGTCAAATTCAAGTTTGATTTATGACCAAATGAAAAATGATTTCGGAAATATGAAAGAGGTTTTTCTTCAGCATAGGCCCATCTGCAAAAACCTCTCTCAGTTTCTGCAAAGCCATCAGGGTTTGGATATTAGACACTCATATTTGAAGCCTATTTTTCAGAATTTTCACTAACTATATTTATGAAAAAATTGTAAAATTCGACTTGGAGGAGGTTCAACTCAACATCCTCGTGGCATAATGACACATCAACACTCCAGTATACTCAACAAATTTGTTAGTTGTAGTTGATAAGGGTTATTAAATGGATTTGTTGAAATATTAATGAAAGAAGATTCCTTTTTTTATTCAAACTCTGCAAAATAAAAATATCCCTAGGAAGTCTCCAAGTGATGGAATCATGTTTGAAATAGGTCTTTGAGGTGGGAATTCGAAGCTAGCAAGGTGGCAAGTAATTTGTATGAGTCCTCACTCTATAAATGAGATAGTTTTAAAGTTAGAAAGGGTTGGGAGATGTTATGTATGCACTACTATTGTAATATTTCACTATCAGTAATATACTTTTGCAGCGGCTTGTTTCAGACCCAAGATTCATTGTATGTTCTTATCTATGCTTATTTATCTTAGTCCTTTTGATCTTTATGCAGTGGCTCATGTGTAATCACTTGGAATTCAGTAATATGTTCCAATTTCCTATACACATGTAGTTGTTTTTTTCCTTTATGTGTGATTTGATAAGAATATAAGTGCCTTGGCTTCCATGACATTTGTTGTTTTGTAATTGAGGTTTATAATGACTCCATAATCCCAATGGTAGAAAATCCTTTACATTTTCCACCTGCAATTATATACAATAAATTAATTATCATAGATTTAGCCATATAATAGAGTTTTTATTGAAAAAATCATAAGTTATCTTGAGAGAGACCTATTAGATTGAAGAGGCTAATCTTCAGTCAAAAGCT
Organism: Pinus albicaulis; assembly: GCA_034641835.2. Classification (NCBI taxonomy): domain Eukaryota; kingdom Viridiplantae; phylum Streptophyta; class Pinopsida; order Pinales; family Pinaceae; genus Pinus; species Pinus albicaulis. The sequence continues at coordinate 40,619 of JAXQQM020067365.1, read as the reverse complement.
GGTATGAAATAGTTACTCCAAGTTGACCATTGAAGTAGCCCAACGGGACTCAATTTGGTGATAATTCGTGGAAAAGGATGGGAGAGCCCAAATTGGAATGGTCCACCATTCAATGACGGATGGCTAACCAACAAAAGATCATTCCAATGGGAAGGCTTCCTAAGGTTGTGGTAGACATTGCGGGAGTTAAGGTATATGGAGACTTTGAAGTAATACAGATTGTGGATGATTTAGACCCTTACCCTGTGCTATTAGGAATGGATTGGGCTATTGACATGGGAGGTATTGTCAACTTGAAAAGGAGGAGCATGATCTTTGAAAATGATGGTATGCGGGTCATAGTCCCTCTAGATGCAGCTGAAGGTGAAAGATATACAGAGCTGGTGCATGATGAGGAGGACGTTGACCATATCTACAAATTGACTATGCGAGATGAGGATTGGGTCAGTCCTACAATGGATAGCATGTTAAATTGGGAAAAATATAGCTCACGTTTCTCAGATTCGGAAGGCGAGATGGAAAAATGGAAAAACCAATTGCATGATGTATATGCGATGCGCTGCCTTAAGATTACAAAGAGCTTCCGGTGCATTTCCTCAGAGTTAGGAGAACTACCTTACTTTGATGTGTCTGGTAGTGTTAAGGAATTTCTTAAAGAACTAGAAAAATATGTCCCTGAGGAAAGAAGATTCCGAGCACTCAATTTGGACATGCGTTCCATGCCTGCACGATGGTGGGAAACACACAAGGGGGTTTTCCAAGACTGGGATGAATGTCAAAAGATGATGATCTTGCAGTTTGAACCCCTAGTCAACCCCCATGAAACTCTTTTCTGGCTGTGGGGATCTACGCAAGAACTTGGCTATGTGGATGGAAGTATGGAATGAGAGGACCTGGAATGAGTGGGTCCATATGTTTATTCATGCATAAGGTTTGGTCCCCACCACCTGGTATTTAGATGTAGAGCTTCACCAACATACTCGCCATTGGGAAACAATGACCGAGGATTTCATGGAAATGTTCGGCTTAGTTGGAGGGACGGAGAAATTGGATGAAGCTCTGCAAGATAGAGATTATTTTGTCTTTGATAAATCTTTGCCTTGAAAGGAATGTGTTGCACTAGCTTGGGATTTGCAGATGCAGGATATTGTCAACTATAGAAAATTTTCAGTATAGGACAGTGACGAGGATCCCCGAAATATCACAATCCCAGAATCAGAAGGAGAGCGCGCAGTTGTAGGACCCTTATTGCAGACATTAAAAGTTTCCAAACCATTAAAGCAGAAGGAAGTCAACATTGGGATGGAAGAGTAGCCCAAGTTGGCGAAAATTTGGGATTACTAGGATGATGGTACTATTGGAAAGATTGAGGAGCTGCTGATCGAATATCAGGACCTATTTCCTACAAAGTTCTCGGAACTCAAGAGGATTGTAGGAGGTTTGGGTGTGATGAAGATCACCTTGAAGCTAGATGCATGTCCTGTCAAGAAGTGGCCCTATCGGTTGAACCCTAAGTATAAGCATAAATTCAAGGAGGAAATAGATAAGATGGTGGCCGCAGGTATCATTGAGCCAGTAGAGTAGTTTGATTGGGTAAGCCCAATGGTATTCCAAGAAAAGAAGACCAAAGGAGAGATAAGGATCTGTGTAGACTTGTGCAAGTTGAATGATTCCTGCGTATATGATCCCTTTCCTACGCCATTCTCTGATGAAATCCTGGATAATGTGGGAGGTCAAGAAGAATACTGATTCACTGATGGGTTATCAGGGTACCATCAGATTAGAATTGCACCTGAAGACCGTAGCAAGACAAAATTCGCAACCAAATGGGGCTCCTTTCAGTACACTGTCATGCCATTCGGACTGAAGAATGCCCCTGCCATTTTCTCGTGCGTAGTTGTGGAATTATTCAAATAATTCATCCATAAGTTTCTAGCGGTATATTTTGATGATTGGAAAGTATTCGGATTAGTAAAGAAGCATGTGTCGAACCTGCGCATGATGTTGGATACCTGCAGAAAACACTAGATTTTGCTGAACCTAAAGAAGTGCATATTTTGCGTACCTTTTGGAATTTTGTTGGGGCACATAGTATGTCAGCAGGGATTGATGGTTGACCCAACCAAGATTGTAGTTATCATCAATCTATCACCCCCCACCAATGAGAAACAGCTACGCTCCATCTTAGGGCGTATAGGTTACTATAGGAAGTTTATTTAGGGGTATGCCTTGATCACTGCGACAATGGAAAAGATGCTAAATAAGGATGTGTCCTTTTTTTGGGATGAGGAGTGTCATAACATTTTCGAGCTACTGAAAGAAAATATGGTCACTGCACCTATTCTAATATTTCTAGATTGGGTGAAAGTCTTTCATGTACATGTGGATGCATCAGTTATAGCTCTTGGGGTTGTCTTAGCATAGCTAGGAGAAGGAGACATTGATCACTCGCTAGCCAGAATCTCTCTAGCGCAAAGCACAACTATTCTACTACTGAACGAGAAGGACTGGAAATGGTGTATTCCTTGCAGAAATACATGCATTATCTATTAGGAGGAAAATTTAAAATTTTCACTGATCATTCAGCTTTAAAATATGTAGTCAATAAGCCTGTGTTGGGGGGGAATATTTGTAGATGGTTACTGTTGTTTCAGGAGTATGACTTTGAGATTATTGTGAAGCCCATGAGATTGAACATAGGTGAAAAAGCGATTTTACTGTTGAATGGAGTGGGTGTTTCGCATTTAATGTAGTGATATTGGAGGATTTTTTACCGTTTCCTCGATGGTAATTCATAGTTAATGAGAATCTGACCGTTTTTACCCATGGTGGCCTATAAAAGGAGGGGAATTGGTCATAATCGATTCCTTTTCTCTCTGAAGATCTTATGCTCTGTGCCTTATTATGAATTCTGCGTTTCTTGTGACCGCACAACTTGAATGTCTGGGTGAGCTACCCTTTCCGATTGTAGCAATCTTGAGTTTATATTCCGAGCAAGGATGATAGCCACTGACCCCACCGAGTCATCGCCCATTACAACCTCTACTGAGATAGGGTCCGAAGAATTTTTTGAGGTTACCCCTGAAGTCGAAGAGGTCGTGTCCACGCCGGCCAAAGGAAAGGGGAAGGGGAAGGAAAAAGGAAAGGAACAAGGTAAGGAGAAGGGAAAGGGAAAATCCATGAAGTGGGCTTCAGCGACGCTGCACACCCCCCCTAGGATCATGCACTCCCCCAGGTAGGTGCCTCAGGCACGTCGCCCAATCCCTCAAAATGACCCATGTTGGACTAGGAAGAAGCTCTGTTGGTAGCCCGCTCTCATGGCTATCGGCTTATGTGAAGACGCGCAAGCCAATGGTGCGCACACCCAAAAACGTAGATTTTTTTCGTGAGTATCTCCAAATGCCTCTAGTTCCGCAGGAGGTCCCTCTCATCAGGGAAATGTTTGGCAACATTCTGTCCATTAAATTTGATGACCACAATTTGGCTAATGAAGACACCTTTCCGGATCTGGCCCCATAATTATATCTTGAATGGGTTTTGTATGATGACGTACCAAAGGTGGAGCCAATGTCATGGGTGCGCCAGCTGTAGGCCTCAGGAATCTTGAATCTGTTGTGCATACCCTACTTTTGGTGATATTCTATCACCAGCTTGGTCGTTCGCCAGTTTCTCGCGCTGATCCATGATGACTGCTTATGGATCCAAGGCTGCATCCCTCTCGATGTTGCGCTGATCCACATGATCACTGGCCTGCCCATGAAGGGGCCCCATCCCATGAAGGGGTTTGGGAAGAATAATGAGCAGAAGGTGGTTGATGACGTCAGAGAAAAATACAAGGTGGGCCGTGACAAGTGAGGGTTCCCCGCATATGTTATTCAATTAGCAGGGCAGTGTGACAAAGGGGTCTGCTATAACTGGTTGCAGTACCTATGTGAAGAATTTTTAGATAACGTGCGCGAGGCATAGGACCAGGGTAAGCCCTTATGCTACTCTTGGTTATTGCTATTGATCACCCTAGTCACATGGGAGACATTTGAGGATGCAGTGCTCCCTGAGCTAGAACCCGACATATGTGAAGGATCATGCTACGCGAATCTATGAGACTCCAATGATCCGCAGTGCTTCAAGGAGAACAAAGTCATCTAGGTATTATTTGATGGTGTGCTGGCGACAAGATACATTCTAGGTCGTGCTTATCACCTGCTGTACATGAGAAATATAAGTGCATTTCCGACTTTCATGTCACCATGCACAATGTGAAAATCAGGGAACGGAAGGATCCTGTGTGGTACAACCTCCCTTAAATGGTCACCGAGGCGGAGGTCCACCAAGTCATCGCAACCTGGCCGCTTGCATGGAAGATTGTTATGAATATAATTCATAACAGATATAATTAATATAGTTATTAATAGTTAAATAGGGATTATGTAAAGTAGTCATTAAGTTAGTGAAAGGGCATGTCTAAAAGACATGCCCATTTATGAAAGGACACCTGCGTGGGTATATAAGCAGGGCATCATTGTAACATTTATCATCATCTCTTATACATTTTTATATATAATATATTATTATTACAATAACTCTTGTGTATTTTATAACTTAAGTCAACAAGCCTACAACTTTGTTGCTCCATTTGGTATCGTAGCCTCGTAATCTTTCATGAGATTCAACACGATGATGAGCTTAGTGAAAAGAGCGCTTCACTAAGGGCTCATCGCAGGCTTTTGGCGCAAGTCTATTTTTAGACATGACGATCATATTTCGTGGTTATGTGATGATATTTCAGGATGGTTGATCAAGTTGGAAAAATAGATGAAATTCTATTTTTAGAATATTGGTAAGCTCATTTATGATTACGATCTAAAATAGATGCATGTTGATTATTATTACCTCTTAATAATAATCAAACACTAAAACAACTTATTCTCTTGGAGCACTTCACTTTTAGTGCATAGATGTGGCACATCAAGGACCGAGGGAATTACGCAACTCCCAAGGCTTTACCGGAGCTAATGCATGGAGGACCTGGAAGTAGAACTCAAGTGGTAGAGTTATGATAATAACCACACAGCTTATGGAGTTGTATTCAGTTTAACTCAGTTAGACTCAGTTGAGCTAGTTGTATCTAGTCTAACTGATTGATACACTAGTGAGAGTGGAGTGAATTAATTAGTTAATTAATTCACAAATAATAACTCATTAATCAACTAAACAATACAATAGTTAACTACAGTGCATGGCAGTTTCAATGGAGACCCAGTGGAGAGATAGGTGAAAGGGCAAGATAGACTATCTGTTGTGACTATATTGATGCATTGATTGCATCACACACACATTGGATTTTCCAATGAGGATTTTTCAGTTAAGGCAAGGGTAATACGAATTCATTCAAAGCTATTCTTCAGTAGGGATTGCGCAGTGGAGGCAGGCTAGTAGGAGGCAAAGATCGGTGCATGGATTTGCAAGATTGGTCTTGATTAGTGTATGACGATTGTACTATACTGAGAGCTTGTGATAAGCTTTGTATGCTTTGTATGAGATTGTCATATGATCTCCATGTTACATAATATATAGTTGGGGTTTTCAGCTTCAGGCTTTCCCTGTTAAAAACTGTGTTATGTGCGATTGATTATTTTTGTTTATGCTTCACATGTGTGTGCAATTAATTTTTCCGCAAAAGATTAACAAGTGAATAGATTCAAGATCTTGCATAAAGTTAATAGTGTGAGATTAGGTGGATCTAGGACATATGCATGCTTAGTGCATATAATTTCTACAATCTTCTTGCCTGAAAGGAAGCACCTACGCCACTGTTGGATGCTTTCAGCTGTTACATGCTGTGCCTCAAAATTTCTACCGCTCGATGTCTTCATCAAGGATGATGGACGATTTCAACAAAAAATTGATCAACCTTGAGAGTAAGATCAGTAACAATTTCGATAAATTCACGAAACGATTAGTCAATCTTGAGGATAAGGTTACAGGAAATTCTAACGACATCAAACAACTTCAAGACATGAAAAATCGGATAGAAAGAAAAATATTAAAAATCCATAGCGAGTCCAGAGACAATCATAAAGAGGCAATGCAGAAGATGAATGCCATTTTGGACAAGATAAATCTAATGCAAAAACCAATATTTTCGAATATTGAACATAGTCAACAGAACAATTCAGCTGATTCAGAAAATTCAAAGGATAATCATGAAGAGTCACTACATTCTGCAGAAGATCAAGTTATGAGAATTACAGATTCAGATGAAGAACATCCACATGAAGATGAAGATGATCTCAACAACTGTTGTGACATGAATATAAATTTTTTTGAAAATGATGAATATGAACATGATGTAAAACAAGAAGATGATAGCGACAGTAAAAGTGAAGGGAACAACAAAATTGTTGAATTGGAGGAATACAAAAAATATCTGAATATAAATGATATGGACAGTGACAGTGATCGGAGTCAAAGCAGAAATAGGATCAGGAGTAGAAGCTTGACTGGAGGTTGGAGTGAAAGCAACAGTAATAGTGAGGGTGAAGGTAGTTCTAGCAGCAATGAAGAGTCTATTGTAGACACTATGTGTGATAATGATAAGTTTGACAATGAAACTAAGACCTTGAAGGATCTAAATGATTCAAAACTAATTCCCTCCCATATTGATAAAGACAAGTTTGGTGAAAGCTATAAGCAAAAGGTGATTGTTTCATTTGACTCATCGATAATTTTCAGCAAGCCCTTTGAGAGTTTGAAAAAAAAGGAGCAAACGCGTGTGACCATGGAAATTGAAACAACAAAGAAGTGGAAGAAGACGTTAAACAAGGCTGTTCAAGCCGTGGTGGCACTTCAAAAAACTTCCACTTGTGCTTTTGATACGGAGATTGAGCGCAACAGACATGACACCGGTTTCATTGTCGATAAAAAATGAGGTATCATTCTCACCACCCGACTTGTGGTTGAGCCCGACCCTGTTGTTGCTGAAGCTACCTTCTACAATCGAGACGATTTTGGATTTTTTTGTTTTGATCTAGCAGCGCTTGAGTTTATGAAACGTGAAGAAATTACTCTAGCACCGGAAGCTGCAGCTGTTGGATTGGATATTCGGATGGCAGCTTCAAGGATAAAAGGAGGGTCAAGTGGGTCACCTGTAATTGATTATGATGGTAAAACAGTTGGACTGAATACAGTTGCTAGACTAAATGATGGCCCTGTAAGTGAAAGCTGTGCCGCATTGTTTCTTCCACTGGATCGAGTGGCAAGGACATTGAAAATTATACAGAGCTGCAAGGATAGTAAGGCAGTAATCCATATTCCTCGAGGAACGCTTCAGATGAGCCTTTTACATATTGGAATTGATGAGGTACGGCGGTTAGCTTCAAAAGGAGACGGAAAATATTGCGAGACAATGATTTTTCACTTTTCGCTATCATCTCCCCAACACCATCCACGTCTGCAAACCGTGCGTCTGCAAATTGTGACCACTGCAGACCGTGACCGCTGCCCCGATAACTGACGACGAATCCACACATTTTAAAAATTGGCCATCAAAACGGGTTAAGAGGGGAGACACGTCGATTAAGTCACCCTAGCCGTGAAGCACGATTATGTAAAGTTCGATATATATATTAAATATTAATTTAATTAATTAATTTTATATTAATTATATATATATATATATATATATATATATATATATATATATATATATATATATATATATATATATATATATATATATATACACACACACAAAATTAACAAAAGCCTTAGTTTTCAAAAACAACATTACGAGAGAGAATTCTACAAAGGTGGGGTACTAGTGCTCAATGACATGCCAAGCAGATAATCCCAAGTGACGAAATTTGTCGAAAAATTAAGCTTTGAGGACAAAGCTTTTCAAGAGGAAGGCAATGTTATGAATATAATTCATATCAAATATAATAAATATAGTTATTAATAGTTAAATAGGGATTATGTAAAGTAGTCATTAAGTTAGTGAAAGGACATGTCTAAAAGACATGCCCATTTATGAAAGGCCACCTGCATAAGGATATAAGCAGGGTCTCATTGTAACATTTATCATCATCTCTTATACATTTTATATATAATATATTATTATTACAATACCTCTTGTGTATTTATAACTTAAGTCAACAAGCCTACAACTTTGTTGCTCCAAAGATCAACCTAAAATCCAATGCTCCGATCACAAGCACGTCTGGAAAATATGCATCGCCCAAGGATACCGTATCGCCAAGCATAACGAAGGAAATTGAGGATCGCCTCCACCAAGAAGATGATTTCAAGGATACCCCAAGGACACAGCAAACTCTAGGGGCGGAGCAGGAGCCACAACATAATGTTGAGACCGAGGAGTTGGTGGGGGAGGGCGTGATCCTCCACGCAGGAACAAAGCGCAACATAAGAGCCTCCCAAAGGCCGCCGAAAGAAACATAAAGGTGATAAGTCTGGGGAAGAAAGTATAAGTTACTTGACCGAGGAGGATTTGGAGAAGATCGCAGATGAGTCACCACTGCATCCAAAGATAGATGGAATGCCCTTAAAGATCAACATAAGGCCGTTAGCAAGGCCTTGTAGTCCGGTTGCAGTGTAATTAAAATCAAGGGTAGACTTCCCAAAATTTAGTCGAGATCACTTAGAATGCAACCGCGCAAAGTGAGGGCGTACTGTCATCGTTTGCCACTGCCGTCGAACAACTTCGAACCAAAATGAATACCCCACTGCCGCTGTGACTCGGGACGAGTCACAAGATTGTGTTGGGGGCCTGTTGGAGCGGGGTCCCTCGACTACAAATTTGATATATATTTTTAATATTTTTTCATAGTTTAGTGTGGCGCAAGGGCTTTGGGGTGGGTCAAATCCCCTAATGAATTTTAATGGGTCAAAGGGTAGACCAAGGTGCCACAAACCATGGTTTTCAGACCATAGAGTAGTGCAGGATAAAATAGTATAAATATATGAATAGATCGAGTATAGAAGTAAGTTTTGGATAAGTCTAAATGAGGATATCAGATCTGTGATACTTTTGTGCGGACTTGTCTGGGTAAGGGCTCTTGCTGGCTATGTGCACGGAGACCCTAGTCCTGATGTGTGCATACCTCGCTGGATATGTGCACGAGTATGTATAAGAGTCTATAAGTGGACTTTGAAACATTAATGAATGAGAAGACATTTTGTTATTGGAATATCTCTATGTTTTGTTATGAGTTGCACTACCTATTAATTTCTTGTTATTTCGATGTTATCTCTACAATAGTAACTGTTGATTATAGATTAAGTGCGTACCTATAATAGATGATTAGAAGAATAATGAATACATAGATCTCAGTTATATTGCTCCTGTTAAGTAATTTTCTTATGATTTACGGGTTGTGCAAGTTCTTTTGTTACACATATTGTTAAGATTTTCTAGCTAGGGCTTCCTCAACACAGGCATGTTTAGATCTGAAGGTTCCCCCTTCATTAAATCTCTCTCTTTCTTAGGGTGCGGAAAACTAGTTCCAACACCCTCCCATACTACTTCGGGTGAGACCTTGACCTGTGAAAGCAGGCCATTGCTGAAAGGGCTTGTAGTACAGGGGTTTGTTGGTTAACCTCATGTCCGAACCTGGGTCAAGACCCCTCAGACCAACACTGGCCATTAGATGTTAAAAAGTGATTTTCTTCGACAATATGATCTTCTTCTTCTTCCTCACGTCCTTGAGCATAATTTTTCTGCAAGGGTGTCTAAATCTATTCTGGTTGTGCTGGTTTCTTAGGTTCCCTATGTTCTCTTTGCTTAATTCTGAATTGAGGCTACTACTGCTATCCTCTAAAGTTAGGATTTCTAATTGGTGGTTCCGGCTGTCTTTCAGTAATGGAAATCCTGTCAACCATCATTTCTATTGTTCTTATCAAGGTGTCCATTTTTACATCGGAGGACGAGGATGCTTCTTCTTTGATAGTTATTCTCCTCTCACCCTTAATTTTTGACTTCTTAATGGACAAATTTGCTTGTACACTAATTGAATTCTTCTTCATGTATTCTAATGTAGTAGGATTCATTTCTGGTAACTGATAGGCCAAGTCTGGATCAAATCCATCTGGATAATGGAAGAGGGCCAACCCTGGAGGAGGTTTGATCTCATTGGGAATAGAATTATAACTCTATTGAATTGGGCAGTGAAATCTTCTATTGATCCATTTGGTTCCATTTTCAGATCATTGTATTCAGAAAGGATTTGAAATGGATTCTTATTTACCTCCCATAAATCTATGAAAGCATCTATTAGTTGGTTTGAAGTGGTTATAGAGTTTGCATTGATCTGAACCAGGTTTTAACCTCTTTGAAAAAGCTCTGAACTATTATTATCATTTTAGCATCGTCTTCATCTATTTCTTCCAGATCAATAAAGTCAGTGAGTTTAAATATATGTTGTTTTGCAGTGATTGGATAACTCTCATAAAAAATATGGAGTCTTTGGCCATAACCTTGTGGTAAGGCATGGAGTTGACCTGGTAAGATGAGGGGTGAAAATCTGGCCATAATTCCTGCTGAGTGGAATACATGAGTGAAAATAGGAGGATTTTTCTGAATAGTTAATGAAGTAGATGGTGTAGACGAGGAAGAAAAAATTGACTATGATTGTGTTAGGATAGTTATTGAATCTTGCTGATATTGGATTATGGATTTTTCTGACTAGTATTGAAGTTGGTTTGCTAAACTTTCAAGCCTATAGAATTGGCTCCAGAATTTAGTGTCAAAGTCTAATTCATACTTAGTTTCTTCAAAGGGGAATTTTTTTTCAATTTTTAAAGAACTAAAATCTATCTTAGATAATGATCTTACCTCTGAAAACCTTAATGAGTTAAAGACTATATGAGACAGTGAGGTTTCAGACTTGGATCAAAATAAAGACAGATCAAATTTTAAATCAAAAGGTATGTCTTCGAGAGAGAGAAATTTTTTAGGAAATGAAGAAGATCTTACCAATGGAATAAGATTTGGATGAACCTATGTACCTTGATATTTATGCTTTCGAACAAGTCTCTCTGGATCTTCTACTAGATCAGTTGGGTGAGGATCAAGATTTGATCTGGTGTATCTCCTCGAAGCCAGAATGTTCACTGTTCAACAACTTGGTTCTCTGCAACTTTTTTCAGATCAAAATCAATGAAATATTAGACCTATCATCCAAAGGCCAAGAATTCAAAGAAATAATGGTACAACTAGGGGGGATCTGTCACTTTATTCCCTATTATGGTTGCCAAGATGTTATCACTCCACCGGATCTTCGAGGCTGAGAAGAGATCAACGAAGGTAACCACAGACAAATATTTTTCCAAGTAGCTATCCCTACTAGGCAGGAGAGGGATCTCTCCAAGGTATCACAACCAATATGACATGATCAATGAGATATTAGGCTAGGTATAGTATCACTAGGGTTTGGTTGATAAATTTGAGGTTCTGAATGGTGAATAGGTCAGAGAATAAATTAGGTCAGGGTAAAAAAGGATCAAAATTGTATGGATCTAATGGAGCAAGGTAGGTAATAAGTTCAACATAAAAGGGGTATCTTGATGGAGTGGTTCAGACTACTAGGATTTGAGAAAAGAGCATAAGAGATATGCATTCTTTTCAATTTAGAAGAAGATGAAACAAAACTGTAAATATTCCTCCAAAACAAAGCATAACCTTAATGAATTCTGTCTTTCAGACTTAGGAAACAATTACATTCAGAAATTGAATGAATATGAAATCACAATACATTCACACATTTGCAAAACATAAGAAGAAACAATGTCAAATCCCTTTACCACAAAAATTCCATAAAAATAGCTGCAACTTAGTCTGTTATTACTTGCCAAAAGTTTGATTACAAAAAGTGTTCAGTGATTAATCCAACAACATCCAACCCTTTCCATGAGAAAATAAGTGAATAATATAGACCAAAATTGATTCTCCCCAGCTCAGGGGTCGAATCCTTGACTAGTGGAGCTAATCCACAAAGTTCTCAACTAGAATCCTAATGATTAAGAAACTCATTCAATTTGACCAAAATTACCTATTTACATCATGCATACACCCCTAGTAACTATTTAGGACATAATTACATTTATATTTGACCATTAAATCAATAAAAATCCACTGAATCCATCCATCAAGTGACAAACTAGAAAAATTTGGAAAAAATCAGTCAACTGCAAAAAGCATAACGTGGGCCTTGAATTGAAGTTTAGACTGCCTTCCCAATGTCCAAGTTGAGCCCAAGATGGCTCATTGGAAATCTATTCCAGTCTCGTTGTCAAAAATTCCTTCAAGTTATGAAAATGGTTGAGAGAATCTCCTAAAAATTGAATCTCCCAAGATTGATCCAAAAGCACAACAAAGGTCTTAAAAATGAGGCAAAAAGTTGATTTTTGAGAAGTTTATTTCATTTTACACTTGTCAAAAGCTCCAGTTTTTGAGTGCCAATAGTCAAAATTGCATGAGGAAATCAATTTGAATCCAAATATGCAACCTATTTGTCATTTGGAGGCCTCCAAAAAAAGCGCAGCGTGGCCCAAGTTGCGCTTTTTGCAGGCTTACTGTGCAAAAGGTCCATCAAAATTATCCAAAATGCCAAAAGCTTGAAAACTTGCCCAAAATTGATAAAAAATGTTAGATGTAGTTTTTATGAGGTGTATCAAACAATCAGGGAGGCATCAGCAAGAATCTCAAGTTTATCCTCCTCCTTTTTCTTGATTATAAGTGTTTGTTTGTATTTGTCCTTCAACTGCTTGAGATTAATGTTGCCGATCTTGTTTCTAGCAATGTATCTATTGGACATGTGTCTGAGCATCTAATTGTATTTTTTTCCTTATAGAGGATATTTTCAAGGTGAAGGTTAACTCTTTCAAGCCACACCTCTTTGTCATCTTCAATTTCCTTTGCAATTATTTCCTCAAAGCTGAGTTGCTATGCCCCATGTTTCTCCTGCTCTAAATCTCTCTTAAGACCTCTTGATTTTGGTATTGTCTTAATGGTTTGAGTATCATCATGGTCGTAGTCATTAGGTGCCATCATTTCTTTACCCTTGATTTCTTGTATTTTTTCCTTGAGCAGTTCTAACTCCATGAATACCCACTTGTCTTTCAGCTGCTTGTTCTCTTGTTCAAGGACTGATATGACAAATTGGACTCTTGCCATGTTGTCCCGCAGTTATTTGATTATGAAATAATTTTCTTTGATAATTAGCTTTGAGGCCTCATGATCATCTTGGTCATATAACTCCATCAACTCAAAATCTCTTTCTTCCTCATAAAGGTCTTCCTCTTCATGAACAATTAACTCTTTTTTTTTTTTTTTCCCCTGCTTTGTTGATGAAGAAGGCAAGGCCCCTTCCAAAATATATGGAGAAAACACTTGCCTAGGTCCCCTCTAGTAGGTTTTGATCATTTTGTTTTCTTTGAATTCTTTGGCCTCTTTCACTATAGCCCTACTATTTTGCCTAGTTTTCCCATGAGGAACTAAAACTGTGGGTGGAATAGATCTAGCAGGTTGACTTGGACTTGCAGTGAAGACATCATCCTCTATGAAATTCTCCCATGACATGTTCATCTGATGAAGGTGGTGAAGGAAAATGATTTTGATCAGAGAGTGATGGAAGGGGTTGTTCATCTGAAGCTCAAAATCTATATTCTGGAAAATGAAGGCCATTTTATCAATGTTTCTATAAAAATAGTGGGGGGAGGTTGAGAAATTTCACCCTAGTAAAATGCATAAGAAACTTGACGTGATAGATGTATAATATGGAGAATATGCCCTCACAAGTGAAGTATTTCATGATGATTTTCATCATGGGGGAAAATCTTTTCAAAAATTGGCCAAAAGGAAAGACCTTCTTGATGTTTTGTTTATAAGGTGCCTTGAGATAAGGCTCATACAACTGAGCATCCAAATCCTTGGTCTTAAACGAATTTTCACCCACATTGGGTATCCCTGTTGCTGCTGCTATGATATCAGTAGAGATATTTAAGGTCAACCCTGTGATAGTCACTCGGTTGTTTTGAAGGTTGTTGATGAAAAACCTAGTCAAAGTAGGGTGAATTTGAACTCTTTGTACCATATCACAGAATTAAATGCAACCCACATGTAGGAAACATCTGACAGTTAAGGGTGATGCTATGATTTCTCTTGTGTCTGTTGGCTCTAATCTCAAAATCCTCCCTCATTTGTTATATGTTTTATTGTCTTCATCTGTGTCACTTCTTTCCTCCTCCATTGTGTTTCTTTCTCTTTTCATTATGCTTAATTTGTTTATGAAAATCCTAGGGAAGAAAAGGAAGGGAAAGGGAGTAGAATTGTGGGTTAGGGGATTGTAATGGGTAAGGGAAAATTTGAGGGAATATAAGAATGAATTGGTAAGCTTAGGGGTGTAATGGGAGGGTGAAATAGTTAAGGAAATAGGGTAGGAAATTGTATTACAGGGGAGTATCTAGCTTCATAGGAAAGCAGAGCTAGAATGGTGGGGTTTAGGAGATATGGCTTTGGAAATGGGAAATGAGTAAGTGTATGAGTAGTGGAGAATGAGTTAGGCTGTAATGAGGTAAATGGGGTCCAAGGGAAATTAATTAAGCTTATAAAATATGAACCAGGGTTTCAGTTTCTCAAAACATGACATAAAATGCAATGGAGGGTATACACCATGAAATTGACACTTCAAGCTGAAAGGAGGGTATATAGAAGTGCCACTTACTTGCCAATAGTTGTAGAAACCTTGAATTGATGATAAAAACCTCTACAATGGATTTTAGGGACAGTTGTTCCGTTATGAAAAAAGTGCAATGTGTAGAGAAAAAAGTTACACAACGAAAATCAGGAAAAAGCGCAATGCCTATGGAAAAGGTGCAACGTGCAACTGGAAAAAGCGCGGCGAAATGGCCCAAAATTCATTTTTTTGAAGGGAAACCCAATTTTTTGCTTGAGATACCAAGAGCTCGATGCGTTGAAGATGCAAATAAATGTCTTCTTGGCCTTTAGGAGTCTTTATACTTGGAGAAATGTCATTACATCACTTTGGGACCCACCTTTGCTTTCTTAAAATTGACTTTACATTGCTCTTGGTCTTTAATTTGTGAATTGGATCACTGAACTTCATATTTTAATGAATTAGGAACATTGAATGAATTTTTGAAACTTTGGCTTATTTTCTGATGGAACTTTGAGTGTGCAGCTACTTGAAACTTTGAGAATTTATTACAAATTAGGAAAAGATAAATTACATTTTGATCTAAAATCAAATATACAAATCAAACTTACTGATGAAAATATCTTTATTGGAACTCATTCATTTGCTGGGATTTTATGAAATGAAATGGTGATTCTATGACCTTGGAAACCATAAGACCTAATGGAGACTCTGACTGAATGAAACCATGATTAAAATGACTAAAATAGTGATGACATGATCAAGACTGATGGTACACTCAACAAAGTGGTGAAATGAGCCAGCAAGTTATAAAATTTTGAAAGGAGTGAGATCATATCTAAATCTACACCAATTGACCAAAGTTTTGCATGATGACCTAATGGAATGAAACAATTTTCAAAATGGGACCCTAACATGACATGAAAAGAGTTTATTTGATCACTGGTAGAAGGATGCAAAAACTGACACTAACACCTTCCTCCAAGACTTTTTCGACAACCTTTTAAGTATAAACTTGAGAGAAAAGTGCATCAATAGAACTCAAGCAAGTGACATCTTCCTAAGTCTTTTTTCCATTGGACGAGGCATCCTACTTGGCCAAAAAAATAGGAATTGAACTCTAAAACCATGAAATATCGCTATAAACCACTTTCATAGCCATGAAAGATATAGAGTTTGACTACCAATCCTTTGTGTGATCGTCAAAATGTGAGGAGGGATTTTGAAATTCCAATGAAGAAATGTAAGGCCCTTCCATAAACTTGCAAATATTTTGTGTCCAATAACCCTAACAAGGAGGAGCCACACAGGTGGAATCACATGACCCACTTCTCTACAATTCATACATGTAAAGGGAGTTTTACAAAAATCATGTGGTTGTAGTATGAATTTCTCTCCACACAGGATTTTAAGTGTTGTAGTAGCTACTCTAATACATCCATATCCACCAGAACCCACACCATCCTCTTGTAAACTGCAATCAAGAAGTTTTCCTCAAGAAACACAAACAAAAATGTTTGACTCCTCCTACTGACAAAGAAAATGTTTCAAGATCCCTTAGAGCACAAAATGCCTCAAAGGTTTTTGCAAAATTATTATCTTGTCCCTCAAAATTAGGGTGATTTGGGGAGCCTCCAAATTAATTTCCCTTAAGAGACTAGTATATATCTACAGACCCTCCATTATCTTGCTTCAAGAAACTATGGTTCTAGGGTAGAACCCTAGGAAGGACTTTTGAGATTTTTGTCGGGGTTGGTTTTCTTGTTCTGTAGATTCCATTGGCCTCTCTAGAGGGCTTCTATCCTTATGGAACCAAAATTTAACACCATCTTAGGCATTCTCTTATTTTTTTGGTATTATCTTAGAAGGGTTTATATGGGGATTTTCCCTTCTGATCAAGTTGGTAAACTATTACAGTCCCTATGGAGAGAGGCGGAAATTTTGGTATCTAGTGCACTACTCTCAGATCATTCCCTCTTTTTACCAGGAGATAAAAACTTCACTATCTCAACAAGGGAGTCTTGGGGGTCTCATGCCTGCTCGGATCCTTTGGCATCTTATTTTTCAAATATGCTATAGAATCACAATATTTGTGATATTGCACTTTTCCCGTTAGTTCCTACATGGAGAAATGGCATGAATGGTGAGGAAGGTATTGCCAAGAATATTGATATATATATATATTTTTATTGTTGGTTAGCTGGAAGATAATGTGAGGAGATTCATATTTTTGGATAGCTCAAGATCAATTATTAGATCACCTTCCAATCCTACTTGAAATATATTTTGAGAACATAAAAAAAATACCGCTACAAATCCAATCATTCATGGTTGAATGTAGATTATTTAAGATGTTTGGTGATGGGTATTTGGAAAAATAGTTCAGTAATAAACCACTCCTCTGCTATGGAATCCCTTATTAAAAAAATTGTGGAGATCAATAAGGCGGTTGTAGGATGGGAAAAGAAAAATAAAGTGAAAAAAAAAATAACTGTTGGATCTAGAACATGAATATGAATATATTTCTCAGATTTTTTCTAGCTCTCTTTTTCCAACATAATTAGCCCAGAGAATGATCTCCTTGGAAGCCAGAAAATCATAGATTTTAAAACTAGAAGAAGAGACCTAGAGACTCAAAATTAGGGTGACATGGATCAAGAAGGGGAATGACAATACTAAATTTTCCCATAATTATGATAGTCAAATAAAAAATATTAACTCTAGTTAGGAGCTTGAGTTGGAGGATGGTAGAATTGTTACTAGTCAAAATGATTTAAGAGTTGTTGTTGCAACCTAATTTTCCTCTATTTTTAGAGATCCAGGTTCTACCAAAATTTTCCCTCAACTAAAGCTTATCTAAAATTACCCAAGATTATTCAGCCCTAAGGAATTTGTAAGGATTGGTAGCCCTGTCTCCCTTGATGAAATTAAAGAGGTTTCTGAAGATTTTTTCCAAATACAAAATTTTGGACCTAGATGGCCTGATATTTATAATGTGGTGGAGGAATCAAGAAGGTTTGGAAAATTATGAAAATCCATAAATGAAACCTATATAGCTCTAATCTGAAAAATCTCTAAACCGGAGACCTTATTTTAATTCAGGCCCATCTCCCTATGTAACTTGGTTCACAAAATCATTTCAAAGTAATCTAAAATAGGATTAAACAATATTTACCTGAGACGATATTCCTTAATCAATTCGGCTTTCTGGATGATAGGTAGATGCACGATTCTATTGACATTGCTTAATAAGTTCTCCATCCCATAAAATTAAAAAAACTGGAAGCCTTATTTCTCAAGATGGACTTTAATAATGCCTTCAACAAAGTGAACTGGAATTTCATTAGATTGGTCATATTATAAATTAGTTTGGGCTTGGAGGTCACCAATTTAATTATGGGTTGTATGACCTCAACAATTTTTTCCATTATGAATGGCTCCCCCACAAGCAACTTTTCTAGCTCCAGACGAGTTAAGAATGGGTGTCCTCTGTCTACCCTTTTGTTTCTGCTTTTGATGGAAGGCTTGAGTCTCCTTTTGCTAAAAGAAAAGTAGGAAGGAAATATCGAAGGTATTAAAATCTCATATAGACAATATATTACCAATTTACTATTTGTGGATGATGTGTTGTTTATGGGGGTTGGATCAATCACAGAATGGTAGGTCTTCCATAGGGTAATAAACTTATTTTTTTTCAGGCCACCGGAATGGAGCTTAGTGCAAAAAAATATTCATTTCATCACAATGTTGTCATTTCTAGACCCTATCATCCATTAAGTCATTTTTTCCCTTTCAAATGGATGCTTTCGAAAGTGGTTTTAAGTACATAGGCTTCTTCCTATAACCAAATGGATATCATGAAGAATACTGGATGTGGTTGGTTAGAAAAATTCAAACAAAAAAAATCTTGTGGTCTTACAATTATTTGTCCCTAGGGGGGAGAATAATTTTAGTTAAATAAGTGTTGAAACATTCTAGTCTTCTAGTTGTCTATGTCCAAGATTCCTAAATAAATTCTAAAAATATAAGGAAAAGTATATTCAACTTCCTGTGGACTGGTAAAATTTTTAAGGAGGGGATTCACCTTGTCAGTTGGGACTCCTTATCCATACAAAAAAAACTTGGTGGGTGGGGTTTCAACAACCTATCTTGGTTTGGTAAAGCATTAGCTCTAAAAAATATATGGAGAGGTGTTTAGTCAATTTAGTGTTCTTAAATTTCTCACATAAATTATCAACCATAATTGGTAAAATTGTGAAGTACAAGTGCACTATATATGCTAGAAGCCTCTTTTAATCTTAGCTTATTTGTGTGATGATTGAATTTTTAGAGATTGCTACTAAGGATGTTTTTATTCTTTATGAAATTTTAAATTACAACTAGGTTCTAAAAATCACAATGCTTCCTACATTGAAAAAATTGAAACAAATTCTTTCTATCTTAATTTATTTGTTAGTATTTAAGGATTCTATCAGTCTAATGTATGAAGATAAAATTAAACTCTAGAAAAAGGAATTTGGACATTTTTATGTTTTTGAAATGAAATGCTATGGAAATGAAACTGTGTAAAGAAAATGAATAATTCGTTATTGTTCTAGAAAAGAATAATTCTTTAAACTAAAAAGTAATCACTCATATTCCAAAAGTAAATCAATAAATGACTATTGCTTGAAAAGAAATCACTCGATGCTCTTTGAAATAAACCTATCTACAAACTGGAAAATAAATCTTTCGATGGTCTTGAAATAAATCACACATGAATCTATAAAACTACTCTACAATAAACTACAACTGCTTAGAAAGAAAACTATGGATCACTCCTTTGGAAATTCCTTGATATCTTTCTTGAACTATTTAACAAGAAGTATGGGATATTTAACTCATTTATTTCAAGAAAATGCATCAACCGATGAACATGATAAAAGAACATACACCCAAGTCTCCCTTCACAAGTGAAAAACTTTTGAATTACTAACAAAAAATTTCTTTATTTACCCTTAAGTGTCATGCTTGGAATTAATTTCTTAAAAAAGGTAGTTTCCATTCTTAGCCTTCAATGCCTTTGTTAATGAACCACCTCTCTCCATTTCTCGACAATCTGGTAGATTCAGCAATAAAAGACTCTGTCACTTCAAATTTAATTTCTCCAATTTCAACCTCCATCCCATCGAAGGCCCTGGAAAATGACTTGGTTACTTCCTTATTAAAGCCTTCAAATTTCTCCACAAATTTTAACCACTATGATTTCTGCAGTATTTCCTTCACCTGTGGGTACCCTTCCATGAGCTTCCTTCCCTCTGGTTCTATTCTCATTATGACTCCCATGGCTGAGAAGTTTAACCTGAAGACTGCTTCTTGACAAGGTATGGGTGAAGGTTTCGATCGATGGTATGAATGAGGTTTTAGAGTTATAGAGAGCATGAGTGAGGTTGGGAGGAACTGACCGTTAGAGTATGAGTTAGGGAATCTTAACAATGAAATTGGGATTTGATGTTGGAACATTTATGTAATGATGAGGAGTGAATGGAGGATTTTGGATTTGATTTGATTTGACATGATCAATTCTTAGCAACAATGTGGCCATATGATTCATACACTAATTTTTAAACCCTTATTATCAAATTAATTTTCTTCATTTGCATACCTTTTGTATTGATGTTGCTAACCCTTGGTTGGTCCTTTTTCCATTGTCTTCAGGTACTTTCAGTGAATTCTTCAATTGCTTCAGTCAAAATGTTCTTGTTAAACATTAGCTGCAGAAACCTATTAGAGCTACAGAATCTCAGTAATTATGTAACTATCTTTATTCTATAAATAATAGAAAGGGATGCAAAGAAAATAGGATTTTTAGAACAGTTATGAAGAAAATTTAAGGTGCCAAAAGAAAATTCTTGGTTCTCACCTTAGATTTTTTGTATAACATGCCAACAATTGTTGGTTTTCATGTTTATACCTTTATTATATATATATATATATATAATTTGTTTTATTTTAGGAAAGATAAAAGCAAAATAAAGCATTAAGATGGAGGAGAAGAATTATTCTCAACCAACTTCAAATCAGAATTGTTTTTAAAAATCTCAACAAATTCCTTCTTTGTTAATGGTTTGTGATAGATCCTTACTCGATGTCCATTTAGAAGGAGAGGAACTTTTTTTTCATCAATGGTCCTGATCCTGACTGCTCCGTTATCAAATACTTTTTCAATCTCATAATTCCCAAGCCAACGATTATGAAGTTTTCCTTGAAAATCCTTGAGCTTTGAATCAAAGAGTACTGCTTAATCTCCCGTTTGAAATATTCTTCCTTTGATATATTTATCATGCCACTTGGATCTTTGTTGCTGAACTAAACTAGTCTTTTGGATAACATATTGCCTCATTTCATCCAGCTCATTAAGTTGTTCCATTCTATGCTTTTGTGCTTCTGATAGGTCAATTCCCAATTTAACTGTCGTTTTGAAAGTTTTTATTTGGAACTTAATAGGAAATAGAAATTGCTTCTCATAAACAAGTTCATAAGGAGTATCTCCTATAGTGCTTCTCCATGTATTTTGTTAGGTCCATAAAGCTTCTGGAATATTTTCTGCCTAGTCCCTTTTATGTAAATGTATAGTCTTGGTATGGATTGCTTCAATCACTTTGTTAGTAGATTCTACTTGTCCATTTGCTTGTGGATGATATGGAGTAGAATTTCTATGCTTGATTTTATATTCATCCACTATCTTCTGCACCATCCTGGATGTGAATTGAGTACCCTAATCTGTCACAATTTCCCTTGGGACACCAAAATGAGTAAAAATTATCCTCAAAAAGAAATTAAACTACAACATTTTTAGTAGAAAAAGAAAGTGCTTTAGCTTCTACCCATTTAGTAACATAATCAGTGCACACAAGAATATATCACTTTTGTCTTGATGGTGGATTATTTGGTACAAAATGTAGAGCCCAATTTTCAAAAGGTTCAATAAGTACCTAAGGTTTTAGAGGCATTTCATCTGAAGGAAAAATTTTACCCATTCTTTGAAAACTATCACATATCTTAACATATTATTTCACATCCTTAAAAAGGGAAGGCCGATAATATCCAGAGAGAAGGACTTTTTAAGAAATTCTTCTATCTTCGAAGTTCCATCCACATGGTTCATCATGACATGCCTTTAGTATCTCAGGTATTTCATCTTCTCTTACACATCTTCGAATCATCAGATCTGGACTTGTGTTGTACAATTCCTCATTTATCCATGAATACAATGCACTCATTTGAATTATCTTTCTCTTTTATGTAGGAAACAAATATGATGGTAATTTCTTTGTGTCCAAATAGTTAGAAATATCTACAAACCATGGAGATTTAGTGGATATTGCAAGGAGATATTCATTAAGAAAATTATCCTCTATAGGTATATCATTGTTATCATTTTGAATTCTAGATAAAAAGTTAGCAACTGTATTTTGTTTTCCAGGTCGATCCAAAATAGTGATATTGAATTCCTGTAACAATAATAACCATCTTGTGACTCTGCCATTAGTAACTGGTTTATTCATTAAATATCTAATTGCAGAATGATTTGTATGAATGAAAGTTTCATCGTGAGTATTGTAATGTCTAAATTTACTAATGGCATGGACAACAACTAAAAACTCATTTTTTGTAACAATATAATTTAACTCGACAGGAGTAAAATTTTTACTTGTATAGTAAATAGCATAAGGATTCAATTATTTTTTTCCTAATACAACTCCCAGAGCTGTATCTGAAGCATCAGTTGAAATGTGGAAAGGAAACATCTAGTTTGGTCCTCTCAGAATGGGTGCTTCAGAAATCTTTTCTTTCAGAGTTTTAAAGGCTTTTTGGTAATCAGGATTCCAAATGAATTCATAATATTTTGTAAGCAATTTGAAGAGTGGAGATGCAATTTTTATAAATTTTTCTATAAATCTTATATAGTACCTAGTGAAACCAAGAAAACTCCTAACATCTCTTTGAAAAATTGGAACTGCTAATTTAGAAATAACTTTTACTTTAGATGAGTCCACCTTAATTCCATTTCTTGAAATGTGGTTTTATAAAACAATCCCCTCAGTAAACATCATAAATTTTTTTTCATGACTTAGTGAGAGATTTATTCCTTACATCTTATAATAACTTTTTTCAAATTGTTACGAGCTTCTTCAAAACAATTTCGATAGATTGTAAAATCATCCATATATACTTCCACAAAACCATGAATTAGATCAGAGAAAATACCCAATACAACCCTTTGGAATGTTGCTGGTGCATTACATAATCCAAAAGGAAGTATTTGGTAAGCATAAGTTCCCCATGGACAAGTAAATGGGGGTTTTTCTTCATCTTCTATTGCAACCTGAATTTGGTTATACCCACTAAAACCATCCAAGAATGAGAAAAAAATCTTCCCTACTAATGTATCTAAAACTTGATCTATGAAAGGAAGTGGAAAATGATCTTTCAAAGTGGCCTTATTCAGCTCCCTATAATCAATACAAAATTTTCATTTTCCATTCTTTTTAGGAACAATTACTAAAGGTGAAATCCATTGACTGCCTCATATTGGATAAATGAAATTTACATTCAACAATTTTTGTAGTTCTTCTTTAACAATTTCCCTTAAGTTTGGATTCATTCTTCTTTGAGGTTTTCATATAAGTTTGGAATTCTCTTTGTAGGTTTTAACCGTGAACAGAAATTATCTACACACGAATCTTATAACAAAAAATAAACAATAGCGAGAGCATAAAACATAAAACAGATAAACACAGAGATTTTCCCCTGGATCCCAAATCGGGACGACCAGCTTGATTTTTCATTATATTCCTTTTAGTGTTACAACACATATATATAAATTCCGAAGCATACATGAACCCTAATCCATTAACCTTGGATTAGAACATAACCGTAGTTTCCTTGACCGGATCTACAAAAAAAACAGGGGCCGAAAACCATCGTACCCCAAAACCATGTGCAAAACCATGCACAAAACCATGGACGCAGACTACCCACCGGAAATTAAGGACCAAAAATTTTCGCCGGGGCGCTGCCCCGGACCCTAACAAGGGGAGCTATCGCCCCCCCTCTTAACCTCCCGCGCATGCTTAGTCATGGAAAGAATATAACACATACCCAACATTCTCCCACTTTTTGTTTTCTTTCCACAGGGGGCCACAAGAGAGCTTAGTCATTGGCCCAATTCTTCAACACCCCATTTTTTCTCTACACCAAGAGAACTTATGAGTGCTCACAGACTTTGTCAATGCATCAAAAACATTCTTCAAAGTGTCCACCTTTACCGGCAACACCCTTTTAGCCTCAACCATATCTCTAACAAAGTGATATTGAACATCAATGTGCTTTGTCTTTGAATGATAAGCAGGGTTCTTAGAAAATTTCACTTTGGCTATCACTGTCTATCCTTATAGCTTGCTGTACCAACCCCATACTTGAACACAATCTCTGCAACCAAACTGCTTCCTTGCTTGCATGAGTGACTGCTATGTATTATGCCTCTGTAGTTGAAAGAGCCACTACAGACTGTCTTTTACTCATCCAACTGACTGCGCCTCCAAATAGGCTAAACAAATACCCACTTGTAGATCTTCTTTGGTCCATATCTCCAGCCCAGTCTGCATCAGCAAAACCACGAATGTCCAACATTCTTTCCAATCCTGGTCTTCCTTGGTGGCACAAGCCATAATCACTAGTGCCACGTAAATATCTGAAAACCCGCTTCACTGCTGTCCAATGCTCCTTTCCTGGGTTTGACATAAACCTGCTCAATACTCCCACTGAATGTGCAATGTCTGGTCTAGTACAGACCATTGCATACATCAGGCTACCCACTGCACTTGCATATGGAACACGAGACATATAATCTTCTTCTTGTGTCTTAGGACAGTGTTCAACAGACAACTTTACACCTACAGGAATAGGAACATTCACTGGTTTACTATCCTGCATATTGAACCTCTACAATATATTTTGACATACTTCCTCTGGTTTAACCAGAGCTTCCTCTTTGCCCGATCTCTCTTAATTTCCATGCCCAAAATATAGTTTGCAGCACCAAGATCCTTCATGTCGAATTTGGAGAACAATTGGGTCTTCAAACCTTGGATAATTTCTTTGTCATTTCCAATCAACAACATATCATCCACATACAAGACCAAATAAATAACACGGTCACCAATTAATTTAAAATAAACAAAGTGATCCTCCTTGCTTTTGGTGAAGCCAAGTCCCCGTATATAGGTATCAAATTTTTTATACCACATCCTTGGTGACTGTTTTAACCCATACAAAGACTTCTTCAACCTACATACCAGTTATTTCTTACCCTTCACCATAAAGCCTTCAAGTTGCTTCATGTAGATCTCCTCTTCTAGATCCTCATGAAGAAATGTTGTCTTCACATCCATCTGTTCTATCTCAAAATCAAATGCAGTAGCAACAGATAAAAGTAATCTTATAGAAGTAACCTTGGCAACAGGAGAAAAAATATCACCAAAATCAATTCCTGACACCTGGGAATAACCTTTTGCTACCATCCAAGCTTTGTATTTCTCCACCTTGCCTTCTACATTCATACTCTTTTTAAACACCCATTTGCTCCCGATGGGCTTCCTTCCAGCTGGAAACTCCACCAGATCCCATGCCTTATTTTTGTGCAAGGATGCCATTTCATCAACCATGGCCTCCTTCCAGAGTTTTCCATCCTTTGAATATAATTCCTCCTTGACAGTTCTGGGATCATCATCAGTTATAGTTAAGGCAAAACCTAAACAGAAAGTAGATGGACTATACCTTTCTGGTTTCCTTCTTTCTCGAACTGATCTTCTCAAAGCTGGAGTTTGTGGCTCTTCCTCTTCTGAATATTCTTCTGGTGTAAAGTCTGATTCATACTCCTTTAGCTCAAACTCTATCTTCTCAGGTTCCTTTGGTATTTAACAAAATCTTTCACCTCTCTAAACACCACATCTTGGCTGTACACAACCTTCCTTGTTTCCGGGTTCCAAAGCTTGTAACCTTTTAAACCATCCTTATGCCCAATAAAGATGCACCTTTCAGGTTTATTATCCAACTTGGTCCTTTTCTCTTTTGGAACATGTACATATGCATCACATCCAAATACCTTTAGATGTGAAATAGAGGGTTTCTTACCAGTCCATACCTCATGTGGAGTCTTATCCTCCAACACTGATGAAGGGGATCTGTTAACTAGATAGCATGCAGTCTCCACTGCCTCTGCCCAGAATTCTTGTCCTAACCCGGTACCACTAAGCATGCTTCTTGCATTTTCCATCAATGTTCTGTTCATTCTTTCTACAACTCCATTTCGCCGAGGTGTGTATGGATTATTCTTTTGTCGTGCTATACCACACTTCTTACAAAACTCTTCGAATTCCTTCTTGCAGAACTCCCCACCATTATTTGTCCTTAGTGCCTTTATCTTCTTCTCTATCTGGTTTTCCACCAGAGCCTTAAATTCTTTAAATATGTCAAAAGCTTCAGATTTCTTCCTCAAGAAATATATCCATGTATTCCTTGAGAATTCATCTATGAATGAAACATAGTACATAAACTTTCCTAGTAAAGGAACTGACACAGGTCCAAACACATCACTGTGCACAAGTTCTAATATCTTGTTCGCCCTCT
The DNA here is from genome assembly GCA_034641835.2 of Pinus albicaulis. Classification (NCBI taxonomy): domain Eukaryota; kingdom Viridiplantae; phylum Streptophyta; class Pinopsida; order Pinales; family Pinaceae; genus Pinus; species Pinus albicaulis. Next base: position 14,256 of record JAXQQM020067365.1, on the reverse strand, counting down.
TAGCACCAGAAGGAAAACTCACCCGATTCTGCTTCCCATATACAGAATGTTCACAGAAATCGAAATCCAGAGAGCAACTAGTCATACCTTCTACCATACCATTTCTATGCAGTATCCGAAGGCCCTTCTCTCCAATATGTCCAAGCCTTTGATTCCATAGCATGGTATTTTCTCTAGAGACAGCTAGGATTTCTGCTCCACTTTTAGGAACCATAGAAATATTTCACCCATCATAACAGTGCTACCTTGTAGCTTGTACAGAGTTCCAGTCCGAACTCCTCGCATTAATACTAGTGCTCCCCGAACCATCTTGCAGGCATCTTTCTCGAACACTGTTTTTACACCTGCATCATCCATATTGCTTACATAAATCAGATTTCTGGCCAATGTAGGAATATGCAGAACACCAGGAAGTATTCTAATCCTTCCACCTTGCAGCTTCAGCTTGACCTTTCCACGTCCGACGATTCTGGCCTTCATATCATCCCCTAGGAATACATCGGCACCATCATATTTCTCATACTCGCAGAACCACTCCCTATGGGAGTGAAGTGAAAGGATGCACCCGAGTCAATCAACCATGACTCATGATCTACATGTGTATTTGAATAAGAAGCCAAATACACATCCCCACCTTCATTCGAGGTGGTTTTTTCCTCTGCAGAAGGAGCATCATTAGATCCCTTTCCTTTCTCAGGAGCTTTAGATCTGCAGTCCTTTTTGTAGTGCCCTTCCTTTCTGCATTTCCAGCACACCTTTACAAACTTTCCAGGAGATTTAGATCTCCCTCTAGATTTGGATCTCCCACTCGAAACCTTATTCTTGTTTCTGTTCTAGGACCTTCCTCGTACAGATAAGGCATCTCCATTCTGACCCTCCATATTTCTCCGTCTCATTTCCTCCGACAGTAAGGCTGAGACAATGTCATCAAAATTCAAGGTAGTTGTATTCCTACCTATTGAAATAAACAGAATATCCCACGAATTTGGTAGAGAACACAACAAACTGATGCACTTATCTTCATCTGAGATTTTAATATCAACAATGACAGTTGACTTACCACAGTATTGAAGGCGTTCAGATGCTCTGTCACCGAGTCTCCATCCTTCATCCTCAAGTTATACAACTTTTTCCGCAGAAACAACTTATTCACCAGAGACTTAGATTGGTACAAAGTCCCAAGTTTTTCCCACAAATTCTTCACCGTAGCTTCCCCAGATACATTCAACAATACTGAATCTGAGACGAACAATCGTATTGTGCTCTTTGCCTTCCGATCCAACTTCTTCCAGTCTTCATCTGACATTGCCGTTGGTTTAGTACCTGGATCTACCGCGATCCACTGATCTTTATCCACCAGCAGATCCTCCATCTTGAGCTTCCACAACTCAAAACTTTGACCATTAAATTTCTTGATCTCTATCTTTTCGCCGCTCGCCATATTCTTTCACCAAAAGAATCGATCCTGCAGATCTCCCACTGAATAGGGTCTACCTCAGGCCCAAGCAAAAAACCCTAAGCAAAAAAGGCGTCCCCTTGAAGTCGAAACAACTCTGATACCAAATGTAGGTTTTAACCTTGAACATAAATGATCTACACACGAATCTTATAACAAAAAATAAACAATAGCGAGAGCATAAAACATAAAACAGATAAACACAGAGATTTTCCCCTGGATCCCAAATTGGGATGACTAGCTTGATTTTTCATTATATTCCTTTAAGTGTTACAAGACATATATATACATGTCGAAGCATACATGAACCCTAATCCATTAACCTTGGATTAGAACATAACCGTAGTTCCCTTGACCGGATCTACAAAAATACCAGGGGCCGAAAACCATCGTATCCCAAAACCATGGACGCAAACTACCCATCGAAAATTAAGGACCAAAAATTTTCGCCGGGGCGCTGCCCTGGACCCTGACAGGGGGTGCTACCGCCCCCCCTGTGACCCCTCCATTGCGCCCAATGCAAAGGGGGGGCTATCGCCCCCCTCTTACCCCCCCCGTGCATGCTTAGTCATGGAAAGAATATAACACATACCCAACATTATTCAATATATATGGGATGCATGCAAGTTTCACGATTAATTCCTTTAATGTCAGTGTATTCCCATGCATATGCAGAAGATTGTTTTTGTAATATTTCTATTAATTTCTTCCTTTGAAATCCTTCCATATTTTTGTTTACATTTAAAATTTTTCATGGAAATATTTCTGTTAAAGAATTTCTAAATTCTTTCTTACAATATAAAGACATTTTTCTGAATGATAGATTATTCAATGCTGCACTGTTCTTGAATTTTTTGAGTAATCTCACAATATGAAGATGATCCATTATTTTTTATTGAATTTAAAATTTGATCTTCTTCACTAACTTGTGAGATAGTAAAATAGGTTGTATATCATTACCGTCATCCATCCATTCTTAATTTTCTACCTCTATCATTGTTTTTGAAGGTCGATACAGTGTGAATTTCTTTGTTGAGCTTCCATCGGAGATAAACATGTCATCGAATCTACAACTGATAAAAGCATCGAAATTTAGCTAACCAAGGTCTCCCTAAGATTAATGGATGTGCTCCTAAGTTATTCTTGGGTGTTAAGATAGTAAAATCAACTGGATATTCCCAAGAATATAAGGATACATAAATTTCCTCTAATATGCCATAAGTTTTAATTACAAATTTATTTGATAATTGTAACAATGTTGGTGTATATTGGAGGTTAGGAAGTTTTAGATGATCCATAGCTTGTTTACTCATGATGTTTATTGACACTCCTAGATCAATCAGTGTGTTTTTTATTTCAATAATGCTGCCTTGGAATGTGTGCGAAGCTGCTGTCTCCTTCTCCTCACTGCCCAGAAATCTCCCTTGCTCTCTTGCTCTCCTTCTCTCAATCTGCTCATGAAAGAATGAATGACCTTTTCCTCCTTTTCCTCCTTTAACCTAACTCTAAGTGACTTTTGGGGAATCCCTAAATCCAATGGCTGAAATAGATTGAGATCTAGGGCTGAGATTAAATGCTCATTTAAATCTCACTTTCTATTTTTTAACTCACCCCAGTTTAATAAAGACCCACTTAGTCTTTTATTTCCAAAGTCACTTTTTCCTTTCTAATTTTATATTGACTTTATTAAAGTCACTTTAAAATTAGATTTTAGTAACTTTATCACTTAAAGTCACTTTTAAATTAGATTTGACTTTATAACTTTATAAAGTCACTTAAGTAACTTTATCACTTAAAGTCACTTTTAAATTAGATTTGACTTTATAAAAATTATAAAAATTATAAAGTCACTTTAGGAGAAAAATTAAATTCTTTTGGACACTTTTCCCTAGGCCAAAGATCAAAGCCTTAGGGAACCACCTATCCTCCGGTACCAAATTTCAACATAGTCATCAACAAATATAACATAATACCTGTGTTTTGCTGTTGAAGCAACCGAGAAAGGTCCACACACGTCTCTGTGAATTCTCTCTAGGATCACCGAAGCACGGTTCTCCTTCTCATGAAAGGTGGTCTTCACAAACTTACCCATAATACATCCCTTACACTGATCTGACTACGCAAGAGCACCCTTGGGAAGTCCAGTAGAAATCTGCTGCAAAATCTTCAAAGCGCCATGGTGAAGATGGCCCAATCTCCTGTGCCATAATTCGCCCTCATCCCGGCTCACCACTTCTTCTACTTTGCCCATCATTGCAGCGCAGCCATCTACCTCCAGCTTGTAGAGATTCTTAACTCGAATCCCTATCCTCTTGGTTTGACCCGTTGTTTTATGTCGAAGGAAAGCTTTTCCCTCACTGAAAACAACGTCATAACCTCTGTCTTCCAACATTGTGACTGAGACCAAGTTCTTCTTCAGATCTGGAACATGCATAACATCTTTCAACAGAAATGGATTACCTGACTCCCTCTCAAAGGTAATGGTCCCAATGTCGGTCGCACTGTATCGACCATCATCGCCCATCTCTATATGCATTTGAGGTCCTTCTCCTCCAAGTCACTAAACAACTCCTTGTCTCCCGTCATATGGAAAGACGCACCACTATCAAGATACCACACCAATCCCCTTGAACTTGAAACCAAGTATGCGATCAAAGAGAAATCAAGTTCAAATTGCGAGGCTAAGGCCTCTCCAGTTGCAGCTCCAGCAGCCTTCTTGTTCTTCTTCTTCTGTGGGCAGTTAGTGGCGAAATGCCCATGTTCGTGACAGTGAAAACACTTCACCTTGGACAAATCCTGCTTCTTGCCTTTAGCCTCGGATTTTGAAGGGAATTTCTTCCCCTTCCCTTTCCTTGCTTTGGCAGCCAAAGCGCAATTCTCTTCATCTTCATTCTTCGATGAAGAGCCATCCCTGGTACTTTGCCTTATCTCCTCCTACACAAGATCCGACCAAAGTCGCTCCCACCTCGGCAGTTTCTCCCGTCCATTGACAGAGTCTTCGTAGCTATGCCAACTCTTCGGAAGCCCAAGGAGAGCCAAGCTCACCAAGTCTTCATCATCAATAGTAATCCCCACACTTCCCAGTTCATCCCTACAGTGGACAAACTTCATGAGATATTTTGGAATACTGTCGCCCTTCTCCATTTTTATTTTTCTGAGCTTATCTTTCAGCGCCAACTTCCTCCGGTCGCTGCTACTTTGGAACAAATCTGTCAAAGCCTTCCACATTGTAAATGGAGTGGCTTTCCCGTGAAGGCTGGACACAATATGGTCCTTCACACCTTCCAACAGAATTCTTCTTGTCTTTGCTATCTTCTTTTGCTATGCGTCAAGTAATGCAGCATCGCTAGATCCCGGCTTGGGAATATCGCTATCGATGAACTCCTTCAGTCCATTATCTTCCAGCACTGCCTCCATCCTATCCTTCCAGGCTATGTAATTCGAGCTATCATCAAGGGCATACTCCAATCGCAACCCATTGAAAGACATTTCAATGTATACTGCAGCAAATTCGAATTGTCCACCAGCACAAACTCAGCATTTCTTCACAATTGCAATCTTCAAGAATTAACACTGCTCTGATACCATGTAGAAATTATATACAAGATGCATGTATATATCCATATTCTCCTGATCTAACAATATTTATCTTCTTGCTAAATACAGAATCCTTCCACTGTTAATCTTTTGCGGAAATTTATAATCAATTGCAAACACATGAAGCAATAAAAACAATCGCACATAACACAGTGGTTTAATGGGAAAGCCTGAAGCTGAAAACCCCAACTATCATATATTATGTATCATGGATATCATGTAACAATCTCATACAAAGCTTAGTACATCAATCTCTCAGTACAATCAATCGTCACACACTAATCAGAAGAAATCTGCAAATCTATGCACTGATTTCTTGCCACTTGATAGCCTGCCTCCACTGCGCAATCCCTGCTGAAGAAGACCCCTGAATGAATTCGAATCTACCTTGCTTGCACTGTGCAATCCCTGTTGAAGAAGACCCCTGAATGAATTCGAATCTACCTTGCTTGCACTGTGCAATCCTCATTGGCAACTCCAATGTGTGTGTGATGCAATCAATGCATCACTATAGCCACAATAGATAGTCCATCTTACCCTTTCACCTATCTCTCCACTGAGTCTCCACTGGAACTGACATGCACTGTAGTTAACTGTTGTATTTGTTCAGTTGATTAATGAGTTATTATTTGTGAATTAATTAACAAATTAATTCACTCCACTCTCATTAGAGTATCATTCACTCACTAGAGTATCATTCGGTTAGACTAGATACAACTAAACTCAGGCAGGTTTAACTCCATTAATTGAGTTAAATTGAATAACAACTCCATGAACTACTCTTCCAACTCTTTGTCCTGCTTTTTCACTTAGGTTCTAGCGGGTCCTCCATGCATAGACACCGATTAATGCTAGGAATTAGTAATTCCTTAGGCCAACTGATTTGCCGTTGTATGCCGAAATTAAGTGCTCCAAGAGAATAAGTTGATGTTTATTGTCGGATTATTATTAAGAGCTAATAATAATCGACACTTCTATTTTTAGATCGACGATCTATAAATAGACTTCGCCCTATATTCTAAAAATAGAATTTCATCTATTTTTCCAACTTGACCAATCATCCACAAATAGCATCCTGCAACTTCTGAAATATGATCACCAGTCTAAAAATAGACATAGTATAAAAATAGACTTATACCTAAAAATAGCCTGCGGGCCCACTTAGTGAACGTGATTGATTTTCACTAAGCTCATCATCTTGTTGAATCTCAACACTAAGTGATATGGATCAAGCAGCGTCTAATCTTAGCCGTTGATTAGAGATTAGATCATGGCCTTTGGTTTTCCAACGAGAAAAGTATAGGAGAAGGGCTTGTGGTTAGTTGGACAACACACACGTTGGCAGAGCACTGAAGCTAAGTCGAAATTCTAGGGCATGATTTGCTAAGAATTTAGAAGTGAGTTTGTAGTGTGGTGAGGGGCAAAGAGTGTGTAATATTCTCTTTTTTGGTGTCACTTACGACAGGGTTAGGTTGGACTTCCAGAGTTAGGAGCAGACAGGTCACAGGTACAGATTAGTGCTATTGTTGGGATTTTGTGTATTTGGGGTAGCATCAGTTGTGCTCTAGGTCCCAAATTTTGTGGAGGGACTAGAGTACACTGGATTTACAAGACCCAGAAATGGGTTTGGGAAATTTCATCTGGTTTAGGAGATATTAAATTAATTAATTATTTTAATGTATTTCTTAAGTTAAAACTTAGGAAAATAAAATAATTTAATTGAATTTAATTAAACATGTGATGAAATTGTCTTAAGTCACACGGATCAAGCTTTCTTTTAATCTTAGCCATTGATTAAAGATTTAATCTTGGCCGTTGATTTGTCAACGAGAAAAGTATAAAGGAAAGGCTTGGGGTCATTTGTAAGACACACAGAGGCAGAGCACTGAAGCTAAGCTGAGATTCTAGGGCGGGGTTGCTAAGAATTCTCAAGTGTTTCAGTTGCAGAGACGGGAATTTAGACCAAGGGGATGATCTGATCCCGGGGTCTAGAATACACAAGAAGCAGAGAAGAGATCAGGAAAGACATCGCAGAGGAAGGCAGCAGCAGCAGACGACAGCAGCAGTAGTAGCAGACGACAGCAGTAGCAACAGCAGACGACAGCAGTAGCAGCAAGGACAGCGTGATTTTCAGGAAACCCTTCAGCGGTTACGCAGAGACCCTTAGGGGCAGCGTAGTGACTGCGTCACCTAGTTTGGGGTAACACAGTCCTTTCCAGTGACAGCGCTGAGCATTTGGAAGCCTTCAGAGGCTGACACAGTGTCTTTCAGGGGCAGATATGGGGTTTCTAGGCCTAGATCTGGCTGAGTTCTGTAAATCCCGTTTGAGGGTGTGGATCAGTCAGTATTGTTGGTCTTAGATCAGCGAGGTGCTGCAGATCTAGAGTTTTCTCTGTAGGGTTTTCCAGATTGGAACCCATTGTTGTGTATTCAGGAATATTCTTAATAATAGAGCCCTCCAGCAGCCAAAGACTGGTTTTCCCACATTGGGTTTTTCCGGGGACAGTTTGTCTAGAAATAACTGTCACTTTGTCTATGTGTGCATGTGCTTATTATAGATCTGAATTGGTAGAGATCTGTTATGTGTTTTTCTTTGATGTTAACTTGAATTTATTCAGTTGATAACTTGTATAAGTAGGAGAAGCTTAACGGGATTAACAGAAATAATTTCTGCATAAGAAATAAGATTCAGAAATTTCTACAGCGATCGGCAGGCTTAGGGGCTTTTTAGAGAAGTTTTGAGGAGTTTCCATGGTGTCCGGTGGCATTCGCTTGATATATTCCATCATCCGAGTAGTTTGGCTTTCCTTCCGGTGCATTTTGACAACTTTCAGAAATTTGAGTTATTTGTGGGCTTAACTCAGCTGATTACGTTCAAGGTGGCATTCCAGGAGGAATACATAATGGAACACCTTAGTGTAATAGCTCATTGGAACCGAGACGAGGATACCTACATGATGGGACAGTTGGACATGAGTTTCAGTGACCAGAGGAGTCATGGTAGCCGATTTACTCTTTTTGCATTAAAAAGGAATATTTTAATAAGAGGGAAAAGTGCACATTGAATAAAATAATAATAAAATAATTCTCTAGAAGGCTCCAAGAGATCTATAAAAGAAATGGAGGAGGCCATTGAGGGATATCTTTGGATCATATCATTTTCTTGTATGAGATGTTTGAGACGTGGTTCTCTACTTCAGCTGTAACCCTAGGATGGAAACCCTCGGGTGAGTTGTGAGTGTTGGACGGAAACCCAACTCTCTTTGAGGAGACTTCATTCAGAAGTTTCATAGAGATTCAGGGATTGGTGTGAATATCATTCAAGTCTTCAACTTGTGCTTCATTATCTTTAGTGGGTTCAGTGACAACTGTTGCTGGAGGGAGAGTGCAGCAGTTCAGTTTTGGTGGCCAGCGCAGTGCAGCTGTTCATCTTGGTGGCCAGTTTTGCATCTTAGCTATTTTGGGTCAGATTTGTATGTAACCTCAGTTATTGATTATAATAAAATGCTGAGATTCTTCCTGTTCTATGCGTTAATAGATTGTTGTGTTTTATGTGTCTTTATTTTTCATGGAAATCTTCTGTTGAGTAAATAGTGATTTTACGGCTTATTGTGGAGTTCAGTTATTTTTCTGCATTTTAGTTAAAATCAATGTGGAAAAAGTCGAAGTCGGGATTAAATCGGCAAGGGTCCAAAAGTTGAAAAACTCGATAAAGTCGGGAGTTTTTTGAAAAAGTCGGAAAAAAGTCGGTAAAACTAAAAAAATACAAAAATATTCATTTTTGGAAAAAATCCCAAATTTTTCAAAAAAGAATTAAAAATTATTAAAGAAACTACCTCACTCAAGATTTTTTGGAAAAAGTCGGCAAAAAGTCGGGACTTCCAAGATAAAATCGAGACTTTTTCAGGGATGAAAAAGTCGGCAAAAAGTCGGCCGATAAAGTCGGCTCACGGAAAAATTCGGGATTTTTTCAAAAAGTCGGGACTTTTTGCCGACTTTTTCCACACTGGTTAAAATATCCCTTCCAAGATATTACAGTGGTATCATAGCTGTGCATCCTGCCAGCCTGAGGGTTTATTTCAAAACAACTCGGAGAAAATCAAGGTTTTAGGTTTTAGAAATTTGCTGGTGCAGAAGATAAATCAAAACCGCTAAAAATCTCCTCCTTTGAGTATTCAACAAGTTCTTTTCCAAATTGTTGAATCATTAATAAATGGTCCATGTGAGGCCAAAGCCCACTGTTCTAATTTCATGGCATGACAAAATTACTACAAACAGGCTAAGCGTATTAAAATTTTAGTGGGACCCTGGAGAATTTCGAAAGGGGGGGGGGGCTCTCTTCCTTTTGTTTTGAAAGCCACGTCAAGGGAAAATAATATTATCAAAGGGATCGTTCCAATTTTGCAGAAAGGGGTTGTCTATTTTTAGGCGTATTTAAGTACCTCCAATGGGTCCACGGGTAAATGCCAGTTTGACCGGCATTGAAAATCCACGAAGCTGAATTACCCCGTGTGCATAGGGAGCCAAAACGACTGCCGCGATCTGAAAAAGGAGTGTATGAATTTATTAGACTAGGGCACAAATCAGTCTATCATTGAGGTCGTGTGCTTAGACAGAAAAATTTCCAGCCTGAGGCAAGTCAAGGGCGTACCCAATAATCATTAAGAGGGCAGAAGAACTTGTGTAAAGGGGTGCAGAGACGAAATTTCTCAGCATATCGAAGGCCGAGAGCTCGATACACAGGTTGGTATTTGGAGCATGACACACAAGTTGGTCAACATTGGCAGTTGTAGAGGACCGAACGTATGAATTGTTGGGCTGAGTATTGGATTGAGCTTCAGGATCCAATCACCTATGCCATTTCAAGCGTTGTCATAGCAGTGTGTTGCCAAGTTTAATATCTGTTGAAGACGGGTGATTGTGTGGATGATGAGAGGCCCGATTTCTTTATAAATCAAAAGATTTGAGTGGGGCGGATTTTAAAAAAAAAATCTAAAATTTAATTGAGCCGTCAAGCATTGGGGTTGATTACTCATTGCAGGAGCTGCGGTTTTCATGTTGCCCAGGTCGAGAGCCATCTTCCTTAGCGTTTGAAGCTAGCGGAAATTCATCAATTCACAGAGCCGGGAGTTGTGCAAAATCTCATTTGGGCCAGGCAGAGATATCGTTGCATGCTGCATTCCTGGTGCAACTTTGGAGCTGAGTTTCTTTGGGCGACGGCAGGGACAATGTTTGATTGGAGTCGTTGGGTGTATTGAACTTGGTGAATCGATTTATGAGGAACAATAGCCCAACACCAACAAAGAACATAGCATTGAGCGATAAATTCATGGCTGTTTAGCATAGTCAATCGGTAGCAGATCAAAGGTGGCATGTCGTCGGGAAAGGTCGCGACGTCCACAGAGGGAGCTCACCGTGCTATATTGTTTGCAATCGCATTCGTCAAGATATCTCGCTATCTGTTCAAGCCACCACGTTGGACAAACTGACGAGCACTGCAGGTTGCTACCAAATTGTTCCCCGTTTCAAACACATGATCTAGTATTGGAATTCTGCGGAGGACATATCAGTGATCCGCTCCAACGGAATGGAAGCAAACAATACACCTGAAGCATGTATTAAACGATGGTTGTAGCAGAGCTCAGGGAATATTGCACGCGCAACATTGACTGTGCACGCGTAATAAACGCTGGGGGAAATGATTGGAAGTATGCTGTCGAGCCAGAATGTTGGTATTTGAATGCAGAGACATCTTCAAGAGTCAAAACCATTTCGCAAATTTTCCAAGAGGACGAGACTCTTAAAGGTCCAATTATATCTTCATGAGAGGCTGAGAACCAACGTGGATTGCGTGCCCAATAAAATGAGGTCGAACCTTCAACTTTCAAATCTGAAGACTACACTTTGAAGTTTGCATAATAAGCTTGTTCCCTCTAAACCATTATTAATTTGCACAAAAAAAAAAAGAAAAAAAAAAGATTGAAGATTGTTCTTGTTGTTGTTTTTCTTAGGGTAAAATCCGTGTACTAGATTTGTGTATATTATCTGAATCATTGAAATCACCGGAAGCTAGGCCTATTGTTCACTGTATATAATTGCTGAAGCTAAATGTCTGAGAAACATCTATAGTATTGCAAAACTGAACTTCTTGATGAAAATTGCCACATAAAACTTTATGACAAACTTAGAAAAACAGTGATCATATCAGTGGTTGAACCATGGAGGAATTCCTAAACAGCTTGAGAAGAATAAAAGTTGGTTCCTTGAGCCACCATGCATCAGAAGACCAGAAAACAAAACCAAACAACAGACCCTTTTCAAGAGGGATTTATGCCATCCTTCAAAAGGGACAGCCAAAAGACTTACAGGAAGAATTGGGGATTGATCACAGAATTTTTGCACTTGGGACAGATTTGAAACACATGAAGATGTCATGGAGAGTTCTGTCCAAACTCGATGAGCTTAATGAACTACTGCCCAAAATAAGCCAAGAAGAAGGGAAGAAATTGATTTGGGCTCTAAAACCTGCTATACTTGCTCTTATACAGCCCAAATTCTTGGAGGAACCGTGTGAGGGGGTTAGCCTTCCAGTTGCATCATGCATCGGCAACATCATGAAGTTGACCGCACCTATAGCTCCATACAATGATGAAGTTATGAGGAGGATTATGAGATTGATAATAGAGACTTTTCAGGATTTGGACAACAGTGCAGGCTCTACCTTTGGGAAGAAGCTTGAGATTTTATGGAGTATGGCCACATTCGAGACGTATGTCATCATGTTTGACCTTGAGTGTGATGATTTGATTCTGCAGATGTTCCAATGCTTCTTCAGCATTAGGAGACATCATTCTGACACCATCATAGCACATATGCAGACCATCCTGTCATCATGTATGAGAGGCTGTGAGACCATTGGCTGAGAGTTGCAGACCAGGTTGTTCAGCATTTGGAGGAGAGAGCAGTTGTTCTACTGCTATGAAGCAACAAAGGCTGATTGAAAAGCAGAAACAATGAGCTCATCAGGAAGCAGTTGACAGGAGGCTAATGATCGTAGCAACCCGGCTCCAAAAAGAGAAGAAAAGAGATATGAACACCTTAGAAATAAGCCACTTCAAGGGGGAAACCTCCAATACATTACATAAATGAACAATTCTTGGATGATACAATTAAAAAAACCTCCTTTCTATATATAGGAGTCCATGGGGCCATAATGTAATCCTAGTGGGCCACAATGTAATCCTAGCCGACCTAACAATAATAATTTAAGGGCACAATAATAACAAAATGGGGGTTACAAGGGTACAATAATAACAATAAGGGGTTTACACTAACAATAATAAGGGGCTATACTAGTGATATGGGGACCTAACATGCCCCTCTCCTTCAAAAAAAGTGTTGTCCTCAACACTTGAGTAGCTCTGGGTGCTTCTGTATAAAATTCTCATCCTCCCATGTAGAATCTTCAGTGGGTAAGTTCTTCCACTTGATGAGATACTCTGAAATTGATCGATTCCGTAGCTGTCGAGTTCTTGTTTCCATGACCGCTTCAGGTTCCAATATGATTTTCCTTCCTCATCAAGTTCTGGCAATATTGTTTGAACTGGAAGATTTTCACCTATAACCTTCTTTAAGCATGAAACATGGAAAACTGGATGTACTCTCGAAGAAGCAGGAAGCTCCAATTTGTATGCCATAGTACCAATCTTTGCAACACCTTGTAAGGACCATAGTACTTTGGCGATAATTTATTATCCTTCTTAGCTTGCTTGAGGGACATTTGTTTATATGGTTGTAGCCGTAAAAATACCCAATCTCCTACATCAAAACTTCTCTCGCTACGATGTTGATATGCCTGTTGTTTCATTCGATTTTGTGCCAAATTCAGGTTATCCTTTAAGAGTTGGAGAACTTCTTGTTGATGCTCGATGTGATCTTCCACTGCTTGAACCTTCGAATTTTCTCTTAAAGATGATGTGATGGATGGTGGATGATATCCATAAAGTGCCATAAATGGGGTCATTTTTGTTGCGGTATGGAAGGAAGTGTTATACCACCATTCAACGAGAGGTAACCACTTGACCCATTGTGTTTGTTTATCAGATACAAAACAACGAAGATATCCTTCCAAACATTTATTTATTATCTCAGTTTGACCATCAGATTGAGGATGATAAGATGAGCTATGAGCTAATTGAGTACCCAAACAAGAAAATAACTCCGTCCAAAAATTTCCAGTAAAAATGGGATCTCTGTCGCTCACAATAACCCTTGGACTTCCATGTAGCTTTTGAATTCTGTCCATAAATGTAGTAGCAACTGTACTTGCTTTAAATGGATGAGATAATGCACAAAAGTGTGCATACTTGGTACGTCTATCAACTACCACCATGATGACACTCTTTCCTTCGGACTTAGGTAAACCTGTGATAAAATCCATTGAAATCTCCTCCCAACGTTGACTTGGAATGGATAAAGGTTGTAGAAGTCCTGGGGTCTTAATTGTTTCCACTTTATTCTGTTGGCAAACCAAACATTCCCCTACAAACTTTCGAATATCAGATTTAAGGCCATCCCAAAAAAATTCTTTCTTGGGCATACAGAAGGAATGCCCTGGCTGGTGCTTTTTCAGGCTCCTCAATTTCATCTCAAAGAGGTGATCGTGGGAAAAGTTCAATAACTCTCTCTCTGGAGATTGGATTGGAGTGCCGTCAAAAGTGGTCGCAATTACACGGCTTGTAGTTTCTTGGATATCAATTTCAGAGACAAAGAAAAAAAACAGTGACACGTGGCAAGTCGTACAAGTTCGCTCTACTGAACCAGTCCAAAATTAGGTCATTGTGGGAGATTGGACACAAATTTGTCTTGGAGAATCCAAATCAGGTCAGACCTGTGGCATTTGAAAAAAGCTTCAGAGGGCTACTACAGGGCTGAATTTGAGATATCGAAGATTTTCAATTACAGAGATAATTCAATTTCAATATCGAGCTCCTAAAAGCTAGTAAAAGGTGTGTGTTTTTTTTCCGAATTACATAAGTCTTGTTTGAAGAATCAAGTTGAATTGATTCCAAGGGCAACTTGTAGAATAGATATCAATATTGGATTTTAAAATGGCCCCTAAAAAGAATTAAACACCCATTAAGCCTTCAGAAGGCTCTACTATGACTCATGAAGATGAAGAATTGCAACATGATCTATCAAAA
>JAXQQM020058458.1:0-43385 GCA_034641835.2 Pinus albicaulis | reverse complement strand
GATTGTGCTTGGAAAATAAAAGGTTGTTGTAACTTGGTATTTGGATGTGAGCTCTACCTAACACTTGGTCCGAAGAGTTTGTTACAAAGATATTGGCAGAAACTTTTATGATTTTGATATTAGTTTTGATTTGGCATCTAAGGCTTGATAAGTTGACTTAGTTGATTTGATTGCACAATATTGATTTTTGTAAGGTTAAGCATATTGATTTGGTCAAGTGTTATGTTTGTAGAAAGCATTGTATGAAGCAAGCTCCCCGAACCTGGTATGTCTGCATTGACAATTATCTAGTAAAGCCAAGAAGATGTATCGATCCAAACCTCAACTTCAAAAGTGGTCCAAGGTATGACTTTGATTTTGGTTTTATATACTGATGGTCTTTTCTTGACAGGTAATGAGCCTCTGATGATCAAAGTAAGAGGGAGTTGGCCTTTGAAGTTCAAAATGAAGAACCATGGCATGATAAATTATTTTCTGAAGTTTGGAAAAGAAAAATCTGTATTGTAAAACTGTTGAAGAGTTTTTGAAAGTGGAAATGTGAACCCTTGGACACTCCAATTGAATTTCAAGAATTTATAAAGAGATATTATTAAACCTGATTTGGCAACCGATTGAAGCATTGATGTTCCGTGTAAACACTTGTTCGTATATATATATATATATATATATATATATATATATATTTGTGTGTGTGTGTGTGTGTGTGTGTGTGTGTGTGTGTGTGTTTTGCATAGAACCTGAATGAATTCATGATTGAGCCGCTTCATACACATTGAGTTGTTGCCTAGCACCCTTCGAGATATTTCATAGGACGATCAATTTTTGGTTTGAGATATTCTTCCTATGATATGTGGCTGCATGGATGTACTAATGTTGATTAGGATCGTTATTGATGAGATGAGCACATCTGAGTGCTACTTTAGTATGAGATCTGCCATGATATTTTTGGATGAGAAGTTCATAGCTTTAAGCACAGCCAAGGTTAAGTACGATGTTGTTGTTATGGATAGCTATGAGGCAGGTTGAATAAGCTCTTTGAGAGTTGTTTGGGCAGATTCTGGATATGACAAGGATACATTGCGATAATATTGAGTGGGATCCGATTGACAGAGTATCTCATATATAGTTGGGGCCAAGATACCTTCAGTCGATGTTGTTGTACGAGACAAGATTAGGCTTGCGGTTGTTGCCTCCGTAAGAGGGACGATGAATAAGGTATCCTTTTTGTGATATATATTTTGTTCTAATATAATATTTGATTTGATGTCCTGCATGAACAGGAGACTGCTACTATTACGACATGATGATTAAGCTGATACCAGATATGAGTACGATGATATGTTTCTAATCTACAGAGAGTCGGACTGATCAAGAACACTAAGCCAGCTCTTCCCCCCTGTCTAAGCTCCCTGGGTGAGGAATTGGGATGGAGGGCTCCTAGGGTTAAGGGATCTCTAGACAATAGGGTCGTAGATGTTACTCCCCTATCTGTCACCCATAGGGTCAGAGATGTTAGATCCCCTATCTTGGGCTTTGCATAGTATACCCCAGTTGGCATCATACCCACAAGTTGGGCTTGTTGGGAACACCGCTCCCCATCTAGCCAACGAGTTGATGTGAAAATTCCATGATTGGAATCCTTCTACAGCAACTGGTTAAGTTTCTTCTATTTTGTTATATAACTGAACAAAATTATTTACTATTTTCTACAATAAATAACGAAACTAACACACTGCAAACTTCACAAATATAAAAATGTTGCGGAAACAAAATACAGCGCGGGAAAGAAATAACACACACATTCGACACCGTTAGTTTTGGACAATGTCCCCGGAAAAACCTAATGCGGGAAAACAAGTGCAGCAGTTGGGGGCTTGTATTATTATGCAGTAGTTTCTGAATACAATCTTGGAGGCCTTACTGGCTATCTCATACAGACAATATGATGGCGAGAAAGTTAGAGAGATAACCTCACACTGGTACGAGAAGATCCGGTACTGATCTAACTAAAGATGAGACCTTTGCGTTGTCTCTGCGTCACTGCTGCAAGGACTACATCACACTTCTCGGCTGATCTTTTGTTGGCTGGAAACTCGATCCTCTAACCTTTCGGTCTCACACCCAGGCTTCCGATACTGGATCTCAACCGCTCCTCGACAAAACTTTGAACTCCCTCTGAAGCTCTGTGTTGCGTCTACGTGGCTCTACGCTGCCCAGCGTAGCTCTGCGCTGCCTCTTCTGCACCTCTCTCTGCCTCCTCTGTAATGTATTCGCTAGATCCGGAATACTTCCACCGGCAAACTATCTTTGCCCCTCACTGCAAGAAATCTCTCGATCACTTCTCTGACAACTGTTGCGCTGCTCTCTTGATCTCCAATTCGATGTGTCTTCCAAGTGCCCATCCAGCCTCTTCTTATAATCTTCTCGTTGAACATTCAACGACCCAGATTAATTCCTAATCAATGGCTCAGATCATCTTGACTTGATCTCCATCTTTTTCTAGAAGATTCACACCCAGTTTCATTAATACCCTTTAATTATTTTAATTTCCTAAGTTCAGACTTAGGCATCCATTAAAAATAATTATTTATTTTAACAAAATTGTCTCTGGGTGGAATTTCCCAAAACAATTTATGGGTCTTGGAGAATGCATGTGTCCTAGCTTCCTTGCAAATTCTAGAGGCTAGAGCACATCCGATGCTACCAGAAATCAACACTCCCTCTTAGCGAGGAATGTGCTCTAGCAATGCAACCTGCCGAAGCATCACCCTGACTCTGTATCATCTCCCTTTGCACTGCTAATGTCTGACATCACTGCCCACCAACTACTGCGCAAATGTTGCAACTGTGTTGTTTTTGACCCTGCATGTTATTACCAACTGCATCTGCACTGCAACTCTACTGCTGTTGCAACAGAAAAAACATCCAAAATACTAAACCAGCAGTATTCAATATGATGCATCTATCACTGGACATCTGACTGCTGCTAATGTTTGTGCTGACCCTCTGAAGCCTCTGCGTTGCTGCTAACTCTGCACTGTGTCAACTGCACTGCTGCCAACTCTGCTCTGTGTTGCTCAGTCTCTGGCGCTCCTAAGCACTGCAACTATCACTCTGGCATCCCTGTGCACCAACTAACACTGGTCCATCCTACTACTTCTGGTATGGGCTCCCATAGCAAGGTGTTGATCCAAGAGGTGGACTCCTCAAGGATCTTGCCCATCTACAGCTCTCTCGAACAACAGTAATAGATCACCCCACCTCTCCCTTGGAGGTATGTGGGCAATCATAGCAAACTCCTCCTCCTCGATCCCAGTGATTACAGCCTGCTGATCATGTTTCTCTTCCCTGTTCTTCTTTCTGAGAGGACACTGTGTAGCATAGTGTCCAAGCTCACCACACCTGAAATATTTGATCTTCGAGACGTCCTTCTTCTGCCTCCGCTGCTCCTGTTGCCCCTTTGATGCAAGGGTTGCATTCTCCTCTTCCTCCTTGGGCTTCATCCCACTGCTGTTGCTACCATCCAGTTTTCACTTCACTAAGTCACGCCTCATCTCTTCTTGTTGAAGAGCAGCCCACATCCCTTCCTAATCCGACAATCTTTCTCTGCCCAGGATACTCTAGACGAAGACTTGCCATTCTTCTGAGACGGAATTCAAGGCCAAACTCACCATCTTCATAGCCTGAGGCGCTGACCCTACAGCTACCAATTGATCTCGAACTTCCTGAAGCTTCGAAAGGAACAGATCTATGCGCTCCCCCTTCTGCATCCTTGTGGATCTCATCTTCTCCTGCTAGAACATCTTCCGCCGCTCGGAAGATCCCTCATACAGCATATCCAAGGCATCCCACATCTCTTTGGTTGTCCCTTTGCCAGATATGTGAGAAACAATGTGATCCCTCACTCCGTCAAGAATCAGCCTCTTGTATTTTACCATATCCTTGTTGTAGGCCTTCAACGGATCTGGATCTGCGGGGACAGCTACCACATTGTCGATAAAGGCCTTGAGATCGTGCTCATCCAGAAGGAAGGAGATCCTTGCATTCCAGATCACATAGTTGGAGGCACCCTCCAAAAGATCCTGATCTCTCAGCCCGGTTGTTGCCATCACGCCCAACAAATGTCGAAGTTTGCCTCTAACCCTCTGCGCAGCTGCTGACTGGCTCTACGCACTCCCTGCTGGAGTGAGGAAAACGTCTCTCGACTACTGCTGCTTCTGCGTGGGAAATTATAATTTGTGGGCAAGAAATTATTTGAGGTTATAATTCCCTCAGTGTGCTCTTCTTCCCTTCTGGCACTTTTCTAGACTAGCAACTGCTGCAAAAAATCTGTGTACCAACTGAAGATCTGCTCTGCGCTGAATTTGCTGCGCTGCTCCCTCTGCTGCTGACAAATCTCAATCTGGAAAATCGTCCTCTCTGTCGACTCACTCAGAGAGAGATTTTTCCTTGAGAATCTTGCCCTCCTGGCACTGGACTGCGTAAGCTTTCTAGGGATTTGATTTGCTGCCTATGCAGCTCTTCAAGCTCCCTCTTCAACTCTGCTTTTGTGCTCTTCTCTGCTTCACCTGCGATCTGATACCATGTGAAAATTCCACGATTGGAATCCTTCTACAGCAACTGGTTAAGTTTCTTCTATTTTGGTAAATAATTGAACAAAATTATTTATTGTTTGCTATGGTAAATAACGAAATATTTTGTTATATAACTTAACAAAATTATTTACTGTTTGCTATGGTAAATAATGAAACTAACACACTGCAGTCTTCACGAATATAAAAATGTTGCGGAAACACAATACAGCGCATGAAAGAAATAACACACACATTTGACACCGTTATTTTTGGACAATGTCCCCGGAAAAACCCA
Source organism: Pinus albicaulis (assembly GCA_034641835.2). Taxonomy (NCBI): domain Eukaryota; kingdom Viridiplantae; phylum Streptophyta; class Pinopsida; order Pinales; family Pinaceae; genus Pinus; species Pinus albicaulis. The sequence continues at coordinate 38,516 of JAXQQM020058458.1, read as the reverse complement.
ATGCGAGAAAACCGGTGTAGCAGCTGAGGGTTTGTATTATTATGCATTAGTTTCTGAATACAATCTTGGATGCCTTACTGGCTATCCGACAGAGAATAGACTGGCAAGAAAGTTAGTGAGATAACCTCACACTGGTACGGGAAGATCCGGTACTGATCTGACTGAAGATGAGACCTTTGCACAGCTCTGCATCACACCTATGCAGTTACTGTGTCACTGCTGCAAGGATTGCGTCACACCTCCCAGCTAATCTTTTGTTGGCTGGAAATTCGATCCTCTGGCCTCTCGGTCTCACACCTTGGCTTCTGATATTGGATCTCAACTGCTCAGCAAAACTTTGAACTCCCTCTGAAGCTTTGCGCTGTCTCTGTGTGGCTCTACACTACCCAACGTAGCTTTGTGTTGCCTCTTCTGCATCTCTCTTTGCCTCCTCTGCAATGTATTCGTCGGATCAGGAAGACTTCCACCGGAAAACTATCTTTTCCCCTCACTGCAAGAAATCTCTCGATCACTTCTCTGGCAACTGTTGCGCTGCTCTCTTGAGAAATCGATCTCATGATCTCCAATTCAATGTGTCTTCCAAGTGCCCATAGAGCCTCTTCTTATAATCTTTTCGTTGAACATTCAATAGCCCAAATTAATTCCTAATCAATAGCTCAGATAATCTTGACTCGATCTCTGTTTTTTTCTAGAAGATTCACACCCAATTTCATTAATACCCTTTAATTATTTTAATTTCCTAAGTTTAGACTTAGGCATCCATTAAAAATAATTAATTATTTTAATAAAACTGTCTCCGAGTGGAATTTCCCAAAACGATTTCTGGGTCTTGGATAATGCATGTCTCACTCTCACCCTGAGGCTAGAGCACATCCGATACAGCTAGAAACTGAAGTTAGTTGATCATAGTGTAGTTGGGTAACCCAAGCGCGGATTATGACGTGTGTAGCCTTACCACATGACCCTTGGAGGGTTGTTGGGAAGACTGCTGGGCAATAGGATGGTTTGAGATGTGTTCCCCTACATTTCTCAGCCTGGTGGGTTGGGGAGGTTTTGCCTTCGTGATTCTGGTGTTGGAGATCGAAAGCTCCCCGACATGTGGTTCTGTGGTTGAGCAAGCTCTCGACATAAGTTTCAATATTATTTCCCGGGTGGTAGCACTGGGCTCCCAATCGACAGTGATTTCGGTTGAGATGTGGCGACCTTGATATTGTTTCGATTGGAGATGTGCCTTCCAACGGGACAGAAGGTGGTAGCTTAAGCTCCCCCCCCCCCGATATCAAATTCTTCTTCTTTAAGATTCGAGAATGTTCAACATATGAGCAGAGACAATCAAGAGATGAGCAGAGATGAGCAGTGACAACATTTGATGACGATATACTTGAGATTGGATATGATTTGATGACAGCATACTTTTGATGATTACATGATGCAGATGGAATTTCTCCCTAGTTGAGAGTGAGTGCTAATTTGGCAACTCAGTGACAAATTCCAACCATGGGATGAGATTCCTCTTTTCGAGAGGACCAAGTTTGACTATTGAATCGCTCAATTTGGACAAGGGAAAGTGTATTTTTTGAATTAAAGTCCCACATATGCATATTTGATTAGGACGGCCCTAAAGCAAATTGAACACCCTTGGAAGGCTATAAATACAAGTGACCTAACCTCATTTGGACAATCATCTTAGATCATTCTTCTATTCTCCTCCTTATTTTTGACCCGCACAAGTCTGAGGCAGGTCTATGGAGGAATGGATCCGCACGAAGGTGAAATTGTAGGGTGTGAAGCTCACATCTCTGTTTTAGGGTTTTGGGTCTCAATCGTAGGCATGTCACAGAGAAATATCGGGTGCAGTTGCACATTGGTCGGCCCATCCATGCAGCTAAAGCCTTTCAGTCGCATGCACAACACATCCTCCATACAGTTGGAAACTGGGGTTTGGTTTTATTAGATGACCGCAGATTTCACTTATTGACCGCAGGGTTCGACAATTGACCGCAAATAGTGACAGTTGATTGTTGGGTTTTGAGTATTAGCATTGTGGGTTCATTTCATGAATATTGTTTAGTTGATGTTGTTGGATAGTTGTATGGACGAAGATATGGATCATTGTACTGTCTTTTGTTGAATCATTTAATGACGATCTAAAAAGAAGAAGAACTTGAAAGGGTTTTCCCCATAGTGGGTTTTGCCCTTGTCTCCGACCAATCCTAGTGTCTCTATGTGTGAATGTTTTTCTTCTATTGTTCCTTTATGTTTCGTTGCATTGATGATGATATTGTTCTTTCTACATAGTTGCATATGTTGTTGAATAATGATGTAAATCTGAAAAATGTTATGATGTTATGGGGTGAATTTAACATGGAAATAATGAAATGCAATTATGAAAGCAAAGAACAATACAGCCCTAAGAAAAATTAACAGAGTTGTCAATTTTTTAGGCTCTTGGTCCTCTAAAACAAGCTCTTTTGACTAAGGTCTTTCTCTAAGGTATGTCGGCCTATCAAAGGCAGACCTGAAGCCTTTTCGGACCTCTTCAAAATAACCTTGGTCTTTTTCATACTTTCAAACTATGACTTCTATCTTCTTCACAAATGCTTTAATCTTAAAACTGGATCATGGTATTTCTTTCTATCAATATGAATCTAGTCTTCATGTTGAAAATAATAACGATAAAGGTTCCTTGATTTGTGTCTCAATCAAAGGAACCAAAACAAGTTTCTTCTTTGGCATGCTTGAGTTCCTGATTTTCCAACAAGACTCATAAATTAGACATTTCTCGTGGCAGCAAGAGGCCCAAGCATTAGCAATAGATAATACATTTACTTGTCTTTTCTAGTTTCTAGTAGTTTTTATAATTGTTGACTCTTTCATATCTATTATGATATTTTTTGTAAACAATATATGACAATTTAAGTTTGAAGTTTGAAGTTGGCAATTATAAATCATTGGTAATTAATTATGAATATGATGCTTTGTGAAAGTTGAAAGTTGTTTCATTTCATTTCATTTTATAACACTTCATTGCATGTTATAATTTTGGTGATCAATGATAATAAATATTATGTATTGAATTTTGAGAGCTTGAAATTTTCAGATTGAAGAATCATGACACTCGATATGTTGAATGTTACTAACTTGTGGACGTGGTTGATGAAGATTATAACTTCTAGATGATTGATGTTATATGGGTCAATCTATGTTTTTATGTTTTTTATATCTAATTCATCATTCTACATTCTTTTGTTGACATATATGCATCTAAATATATAAAAATATATAGTATATAAAAATTCGCTCACGATTCGCTCCCGAACCGGGAGATTTTGAAAATGTCGCTCCCCGTTCCTGCTCCCCCGCTTTCGCTCCCACTCCCAAGTAACCTTGGATGAAACTTGTTCCATCTAAGATTAGGGTTTCTTTATCTTAGATACAAAACAGGCTTGTCTTTCAAATCATGGATAACAGGGCAGATCTAGGCTTCTTCTTGAAGCTACTCTTTCACCCATGCTCTGATACCATGTTGATTTTACAGTGATTCTCTTAATTGATAATTACTTCCAATGATTATTAGTTCAACTCATCCTATCCCATGTTCATCATTAAGCAATTATACAAGAAAATCATCAACAGTAGAACACTAATAACAGTATAGACAGCCAAACGCAAGATACACAAAAATTGACCTGGGAAAACCCCAAACCAGGGGAAAAACCCAGCAACCTTTTCTATGAGAATTTGTCCATTTCAACAAGAGATACAATCTGAAATCTCAGACAAAAACAAAGCCAAATGGACCAGAAACCAACCCAGGTCAAACCTGGTCGAAAACAGATATCTTCAGAAATTCGATTTTCTTGTGCCTCAGAAATTTCGGCCCTTTTTTGTCCTCCCATTTCTTCCTCAGAATTTGTCCTTCCTTGAGGCCCAGACTCGTCCAAATAACCTCAAAAGACATCCTCTTTGTGTGATCCAAATTGTGTTCTTTGGAGGAGGCCAAATGCCTTTAAATAGTGATAAAAAGGGACCTGAATGGACATGTCCTGGGGCTGGGCCAACTTGGAGCCGACCTGATGTTTTGGAGGCAAAAATTTACATTTTGAAAATTCAAATTTTCTTATTTTGAAGCCGACTTGGAATCTTCATATGCATTTGCCTTTCCTTAAATATTTGGAGGGCTAAAAACAAATTATGAAGACTGACTGAAGCTACAAAATTCCAACGTAAGGGAGGGTATTGAAGTAAATATTAGTTTAATAATTGTCAATTAGGCACTACTCTTGGGCATTAATAAAGTCAATTGGACTTTACCTTAGTTTATGTTTTTTATGTCTTATTTCACTTTAATATGTATTTCGGTCTATCCCACAATCATATAGTGGATTGACTCAACTCCATTGTAACCTATATAAGAAAGGTTTCACTTTCTCACTATTCACTCAATACAAAGAACACTTTCGAGTTTTCTCAGTTTCTTTATGTGCTCAGTTTCCATAATGTTTGCTACCCTGCAAACATATCTGTACAGCAATGTGATCTTATCCAGAATCAGATCTCAAACTACATCAGCGGAGATCTGTAATAAAATAGTGATTTGCATGATACAAAGTGTTGTGACTAGCTAAGAAATTGGAATTTTCAAAAAAAGTGCAGGGCTAACAGTGGCATCAGACAGACAACTAAGATTGTTCGAAACCAACAAATTGTACAATGGGAAAAAAATTGACTGAGAATGGCAATGTGAATGTGATAGCAAACTGAATTGCAAAAATAAAAATCAGGCCAATATTGAGTGATATTCTAAAATCAAACCTGGGATTCAAAGTAGGATGTAGCAAATTAGCAATAGAGAATCAGGGTAGGTAGCCCAACACCCAAGCAGTTCCTATGCATGTTGAAAATCTGGGGAGAACAAAAAAGGAAAACATAAAATGATAATTGAAGGATACAAGAGAGAAGATGAGAAAAAAAAATTATTTGATTTCTATTCTCCATTGTTTTTTTATGACAGCCATTCAAAAAGTCTTGGTGAAACACATGTAAGTAAAACAATGGGAAAACAAATTTGACAGCATGAGCAAGGAAAATAGTGAATACTACAGAAATGGTGTGCAAACAAGATCCGATACCATGACAAGGTACGTTTTTCTAAAAGAATAGTAATTGGCTAAAAATGCTCCAGGGTAATCCTTACGAGTCAATTCTCAATTCTTTATGTTGTGCATTGGACTCAACATGAGTAAGACTACTGTAACAAGACTCTAATTCAACTACATTCACAGCAACAATCTCATATATAACCTTCATGCCACAATAGTGATATTTAGAACATATGACAAAAGGATTTGTGAAGAATCACAACAAAGTGAGCATGAGAGCAGTAATGGAAGATGCAAATAGCCCACGTACGTTGAAAGGTTCAACAACATGCAGGCCTTCAACCCAAAATAAAAGAAAGCTTAATTGACATCCAGATTCCAGATACAGACCCCATGGTGGGGCAGATATTCTTGCTGGAGGACCTCCAAATTCTTAATTTCTTCCCAACATGGACCCACTGCAACACAATGCACAACAGAGAGAATCAAAGGAAGAAACTAGAACATGATATCCTAATGAAGGCACTGAGAAGTTAGAACGATGATTCTAAAGCACACAAGCAAAAGCAAAAGAACACTCCCCAATTGGCAATTAGATTATATAAAAATGAGGTTTCCTCCTGGATTTATATGCTTAGGTAACGCAAGAGTCATCTGAGATCTGTGGTCGACTCAATGAAAGCTCCACAATGCAATTTTGCTGGTCAATGGAAGAAAGCTCCAAAACCACAATGATAGTGAAAAAACCAATATCTCCTACATTTGGTAACTGAGCATAGGAATTCGATAGCTTGAAACGTTTTCAGGTTAGGATGCATTGTTTTCCCACGTCTCAGAACTACAAGTGAGTAAAGAAATGGATATTATAAGAAAAACACAAAGTTAACAAATGTAAATAAAACTAAATTTTGATGCAAATGGTAGCTCACACTTTGACAATGCCAAAAGGGAGACGTGCATAAAGAACAGCCAAAAGCTTTTTACATTTCGCAGGCATAAAGCAAATCTTTTAATGATTAGTCTTTGATTTGAAAAATACACAAAGTAGATTAATGAAGTATGTAAATAAATTAAACTTCGATATAATCAGTAGTTTACACTACATACTTGGACAATAAGATGAGACTTAGTCATGACCCATAGGGCCATAGTTGACTGAAGAAATCATGTACTCTATTTCTATTTTTGTATTCTTTACAACTATGCATCATCTTGATAAAAGATGATGTCTCGCCTACCGCAACATAAAATATTCTCCATCTACCAGTTTTGTTCTTCTATATATAGTATATATCTGATGAAATATAAAGCTTTGAAGCAATTTATCTTTTACACTTCCTTTAGCTGTGAATTTTGGCATTTGCCGTTATACTTGTGCATATATTGCTTTGGCAGATATGCATAAAGATAACCAAAAAAACTCATATTTCTCAATGCAATTTAAATTGAGAGAGAAAAATCTTTAATAATTAGCCTTTGAATGGAAAAATGTTTGGAATGAATTTAATTTTGGGGAAAGAAATGAATATCTACTTTCTTTGAAATAACAATAATTAATATTTGAAGGATTAAAATATAAATCAGATTATTAAAGCAAGGAGTCAGCTCAACTGGTTGTCACCAACGTTGTTGAGCATTTGGCTAGTTCCATGTCAGCAGGAAACTGGTTAGAGTCTGTTAAATTTAGATAACAATGGTGTTCTATGCTTGAAGCACTTTTACTTCAATCTTTCATAGGCCCAATACAAGATAGCAATCACATAAACTTGAAAGTAAAACACTAATAAAACACAATAATAGATCAATAGAAGACAAGCCAAATAAGATCAGATTTACAATTCCTTATGTCCATCAAAGATATGAGATATTGTTGCGTTACGACAGTCATCAAGATGCTTCAACCAGCAAAGTCTTTCTCGGTCAGCCATCATTTTCATGTGTCACACCCACAACCCTCAAAGACAGCTCATCACAAGTCAACGCAAGTCAAACCAGGGACAGCGCAGAAAAGTCAACACAAGCAGCTTCAGAAAAGTCAACGCAGCAAACTAGGGCTTCAGTCAAACAGCCTGAAATTCCTTGATTTTAGTGCCCAGCTGTACAGCATCCTAAAATCGGAATTTCTGCCTCAAAATCAATGTTCTGCTCATCCTATCAAGATGATCTTTAGATCAATCTTGCACCTCTCCAAAAGAGAAATCCAACAAAAATATGACCATCGTCATATGAGCAGTGCAACATGGAGTTTGGACCTAGTTGCCCAAAATTAACAGAATCTCCCTGGGTTAAGTGCACTAGTCTACACCAATGGGTTATACTATTATAGTAAGGATGCCATCCATGAGTGTGGGGAAGCATTCCATGGGTTTCGCTGAAAGATTTTCCTTGGAAAAAACAAAAAATAAATCAATTGGACTCTACTCATGTAATGCTTCCTTGCAAATGGTGAAGAAATCATGCGAATGAGACAAAATGCAATTCCCTAGCATATTTTGCATTATTAAGATAACTGGATTAAACCTCGTGTCTTCAAGCATCCATACATAATCTTCAGACAAGTGCAATATCTTTTCAATGCAATGCATGGCCAAAAATGCAATGTTCCCATGAAATTAATTGCCTAAGGGACGAATTAACCTATCGATCCCCATAGGCTACAGTCCTCAACAAAGGTGAAAAATCCCAAAATTTCCAATTCTAGGTGAGTTTTGGGGCAACTGGGGAAAGAAGCCCAAAACTAGGGTTTGAAGTGAGATTTACTCAATCATTTAAGGAGGAGAGACCCCTCTACGAAATCTATAAATATGAGAGGGATGAATTGATTTTGAGCATCATTGGATTGGATCATTTATCTCTGTTTATTTTTTAGCCTAAGGCTCTGAGGATTTTAAGACCCCATTTCCCTATCAATTTCAGTGGTGAAAGATTCCACTCTAGTTGATAAAAATATGTCTCTTCTATTTTCTCTTCTCTGTTCTGGCACAGGTTATTCTCTTTGTAGCAGCTCGGATCTGTCCTGGATTACAAGGAAGAAGGATTTGAAGCAACTCTTTTATGATTGATCGTAAGGACATAGTCTCTCTGTGGTAATTCATTGATCAAAGAGCAACGATAGTCAACTCTTTCCTTATGGCTACCAAAGACACTTTTCCACAGGCAGTGAAAGTTACTTATGTGATCGTGGGAATAAACCAAAGCACTCGATCTATCTATATGTGGCAAATCAGGAAGTAATTATTTTGGAAATTACCCTGCAGCATATTAACACAGGAAGAGAGAATAAAGAGTGGGTTATTCTAAGTTGTGATAGCAATTCCTAGCGCAAAGGTTCGAAGAATGAAGCATCCACGGTGACAGGTTCCTTGTGAGTCGATTAGTGGAGGCAAGTGTGACAGTATATCTTACGAATCAGTGGAGATGATTGTGATTGTTACGTTGCGAGCGGATCAATGAAGTGGTAGTGGTAATAACAGTTCAACAGTGGCGTGAGTTTTACGATGGTACCAAGCATAGATTTTTTTTACGGTGGCTCTCTCTCGCAGTACATATGCCAGAACACGTGACCTACCGCAACTAGGAGAAGGTACAAATGGGCCACAGCATACCCAATGGAGGTTAACCATGTGCAGATCGGACCCCTTTGAAAATGAACAACTCTATTTGACTTTTATGTGGCCCGAATGAATGCGTTTGGGATCATTTCTATAGATCCGGAAGTCTGACGAAATTCGTCCCTGTACAAAACTAAAGAAATACGTAGAGGATACGACACCTGTAGGTTTCTATAGTCTCGGAAATCGATTTTTAGGAAGAATCAATGCCAACCTTGAGTCACCCGAGGTCAGCATATAAAGCACCAAGATCGCTTGGATAAAAGCAATTCACGACACTTTGTGGGAGAATTCCCTAAGAAAGATCGGGCCACTCCTGAGATATCGAAGTAAGAAGACCGTGTGCGAGAGTCTACCTGTAACAGGTCAATTTCTCTATGTGAAGCAACGCATCAACTTCTTTGTGGTAATCGCACCCTTTGAGGTCGAATTGGGTAGGATGTTTGTTTCAAATTCATAGGGATATGGGGTGTGCCCTATCTTAGTTGCAGACAGTCCAGATGGATATGCTAGTGTTTAGTGGTCATTTCGTGTTCGTATTATTGAATGTTAGTAAAATTGATGGATTATGAATAGTGGCATTATTATTACTGAACAAACTGTGAATTGTTATTGTGTGCGCAATAGGAGTATTTTATTTTGCTACAGAACATGGTTTATTTCATCATTGTATGAGTCTATGACTAAAAAATAAATTATATTGTTAAAAAAAGGGGGGGAACCCTGATTATCTGAAGCCCTAGGGCAGAAATTTTCTTAGGATATTACAAAAAAGTACCCGAAGCTGATATTTCAAAGGCAAAATCAAGTGCCAAAGAGTGCACTGCATCCCTTCGAGAGGTGCACTACATACACTTCAAATGTGACTATTTTTTTTAATCAAACTAAAGAAAATAAGCAATATATAAAGTACATAAGTTTTTCTATTAACCACAAGAGGAGGAAGCCACATTCTCTTAACAGAAAACAAGTATGCAACAGAAAGTCAAAGTAAAATTTTGAATTCCCCAAATATAGTGTTATGAATATAATTCATGTAAAAATAATAAATGCAAATATTTTTTTTTGTAAGCTAAGTAGTACCTGTCATTTTCATTCATTTTTCAAAAAGGGCAGATTACATTATATGTTCTCTTTCGAGGCCTCAACCTGCCCTAGCGGGAAACCAGCTCTATTGGCCATCGAAAGGCATTGTAAGCCATCCAAAACCGGAATCTCTTCAGTCTATCCTACTCAGCTTTAGAAGCGGAATTATCTATAATATTAACAGAGTTTGAATTACTACAACTGTTTCCTGCTACATTCTTCAACAAAAGAGACATAAACATGACAAAAACTGACAAGACAATAATCTGCTTAGCCCTATGAGGACTCGATGGGCATCGGATCTCTAGTGCTTGACCCAGAAATCTTTGATTGTTGAGGATGCTTCAGGAGTTTTTCAATTCTGCCCAAACAAGTGTTCTGTTGCTAGACTTGGAACTGCAGAAGCTAGAAATCTTTCTAGATTTCCCGCATTGTCGGATCAACTTGCATAAACTCAGTGGCGTGCATGATGGCTTTCGCCACCAAATGCTTCATTCTCCAATACAACTGGAGAGTTTGTTGGTACTAAGATACTCTTCCTCTGGTGTTGCCCAGGTCGGGCACAATCATTTCTCCCTCCAGAATTATCTCTTCTTCTTCAGCTTGGCAAGTGAGGGCCTCCTCCCATTTTTCTATTACCTTCCTTACCTGGATCGAGATTTCTTGAATACATGTGAGGGAAGCATTTGAGATATGCTCAGCTTGCGTTTTATGGCCAGACTTCCTTGGTCCCTGAGAGGAAGGCTCCCCCCCTCTCTTTCTGAACCCCTATTTTCCAAGTCTGTCTTCTACTTGCCATCCCTGCCTCCTTCACTGTCTTTGCCTGGGCCATCTTTGGACTCTTCTCTACACAGATAAGAGCAACAGCTGCGTTGCACTCCTGGACCTCTCCAATTATGTTCCTGTACTCTCTTCCCAATTCTGTCACTGTAATAGAAGTGGTAATAAAATACAAAGACATCAAAATATCAATATAGCCCAAATGCAAACACGAAACCCGACTATCGTTATCTCTTGATTGATAGTTGACTCCCCTGCCCCAAACTATGCGTTGAGGTCTCCCTGGATGACTTCCATCGGGGGTGTTGCTACTATTCCCATGCTTCCTATAGATACAGCAGCTAGTGGCAATCATGTCGTTCAATCTCTTGGTTTCATGAAGGTTAGGATGGCGCCGCCACCCTATGGCCCAGGTGGCCGACTCGGTCTTGCCCTGGTTATCCCAGCACCCTATCCCTCTACCTGACTCCCTTTCCCCCATTTTACAGAGCATAATTCCAAAAAAAATTGAAATTGACTGTCTCAACCCAAAAGACAACCCATAAACATTCCTAGACACCCGTTCATGTGGCGAAGCCATGACCCTCAACACAGTCACCCAATGCATAATGTTACACAGGCAAATACTAAAAGGACCCATATACAGGAAATGGGGAAATGCGTGGGTCAATACTACATACCCTTGAGCCGAAGAGCGTCGTCGTCGCTTGCAAAGGCCTGGACCGACGCTCCTAGCTTCCCCGTTCTTCTGCTTTGTCACCCTCCAAGCAATGCAAACAGTAAACCAAACCCAAAGAATGAATTCCCTGCGGCGCTTCCTGCACGTTCTACATAGTTTTGCCGCATGGTGCCTCCCTCGAAAGGTGCAACCATTCCTTCGCACGCAGCCTTCGCCGCCATCCTTACCTTGACACTTAACTCCGGCCAGGCTAGCCTGCCTGCCGTAATGATCTGCTCTTAATGTCGTGATCATGATCCGGCTTGGGGATCAGTGACCGCTTCGCACCCCGATTGGGGGTAATAAATGTAAATATAAATACAATAATAATAAATAATAATTAATTAACTAATAGTTAGTTAGTAATGAAAAAACATGTCTTAGAAACATGACCATTCATGAAAGGGCACCTGCCTCTTAGAAACATGACCATTCATGAAAGGGCGCCTGCCTAGGTATATCAGTGGGCCCTCATTGAAATCATTTCACACATCTATGTACATTCAACAATTCTTATATACAATTACTACTTTTCCTACAATGGATACTTACATATTTCAGTTCCTCTGAATTATTCCGCTGCGTATACGAACTTTGTTCGTTACACAGCAAAGGATCAAAAGGGAGATATAGATTACAGTGATGTTGTCATGTCAAAAAAACCATACCTTGCCCAGAAAGCATTCGCTCAATGTTGTCAATGCGCTTTTGGACAACTTGTAAAGTTGAAGTTAAAGATGAAACCCGCTTACGGACAACTGAGAGCTTGGTTGAATTCTGGGTAATAAATGGAGCAGGTGCATCTTCCAATAGTTTATCCAATTCTGATTCGAGAAGAAAATAAACAAAAAGTTAATTGTCAAGTTATGTTTCAGGAAACTGTCCCTTACCTATGAAGAAAAGATATAAGGAAAAATATAAGTACCTAAATTTATGAAGTATATCTCTTTTGCAGTGAACTGTGTTATGTTCAAATGCATGCCAAACACCATTATTCCACAACAAAATTCAAAAATTTACCCCTCAGAACATTCACTCTCTTTAAATCCATCAATATCTATAAGGAAAGATCGATTTCACCCAAAAAATGAAGGTAGTAAAAAGGGAAAAGAAAACAAGAATCCATATGCACATGTAACAGGTCCCTCTATGGTAAAGTGGAACTGGTTAAGAGTATTTTTAACTCGTAGGGGCAAACAGTCTTCCTTTCTTACCTCAGAATATAATTAGCATATCTTGGAATTAGTAATTACTTATAGGGGGGTGACTGACTATCACCCACATGTCCAATATATCATTACTTAAATTTTTCCCCAACCTCAAGCTTTTAAAGTAACCACAACAGTAAGCAATTACCCAACTACCAAATAAGCCAACTCAATTACAGCAAGGCCATTCATCAAAATCTATATACATAATTCTTCAATTATTAAAGATACAGATAAGCAGTATGTGTGACCGCTGATTTATGATTTATAGAAAAACAAGTTTACCATGGAACAAATAAGCACGAGATTACTTAACTTAGGAATAGGCCAAATTTCTTCCTCCTGGGCTGCACAGCACCCTGAAGCCCATGGCTGAATTACACAACTCAGAAAGCTTTTAGGTGCTCAAAGGTATGAAATCACTCAGTATATTCATACAACTATCTTTCTGTATCTTCTATAAAACATGCTGCATTAAATAACCAGCAAGTGAAGATGGTCCAACCACCTTGTGGTTTCTTCCTGCACTTTTCTATGTCAGAAAGATGGAATCACAACTACAAATCCTGACAGTGATACCCACAGAAATACAATATTTGGGAGGATTCTGATAATGAAGGAGGAGCTTTCAGAAGGAATTCATAAGCAAGTGTGTTAGGAGTTAGGACTGCGCTCCACACTTCAAGGGCCATGCTTGGCTTTAGCATTAAGTGATGCACCTAGCCATTTGATCTTTGCTTTACATGGGTTAAATCCACCCAAAGGGGCAGAATATATATGCCGCAACCTAGAGTCTCATGTAGAAAATTCTAGGTCCCTGTAGCCCATCCAGTTTTAGTTTGTTTTGCACATGAAGTTTAATGCCCAAAACCCATTTCAATGTAGCTGATATATAAACATAAATGTGCATTCAAATAAAACACTGCTAGGCTACCACTACTCTTTACACACAGCTGATAAAATAAACAAAAGCATTCAAAAATTTAAGACGCGTGTTTTTGGTCAATCTCAGACCCTGGAAAACCCCCAAAGGGGAAAACCAGTTTGAAGGAGTTTTATTTGCTTTCAATCTCAAAGAATTTACAGCAGTTAAATACACAACTCAGGGTAGTTATCTCTCCCTGTTGCTCCTAGAAACTCGAGCCACAGATCTGGATATGTGTGCCACTGATCAGGACCTCTGACTGCCTTTAAATTCGTTGCACAGTCAGCTCTTTGACCCCTCAAAAAACATGCCACAGCTCTGCAAATTTCTCCTTGAAATTTGCACTGACATACTTGCAATTTCTCCTCAACCTGTGTGCCTTTCAGACTGATTTTTCTCCTTGTTTTTTGTGCCAACAGACATGCACTTCAGCCTTGAAATGTGTGTCAGTCAAGTCAGCATTTAATGTGCTGAAACTCCTCGATTTCAGCACTGAGTTGACTGTCCCTGCCTCAACTTCAGCACTTTGATTCCTAGATTTTAGGGCCTCTGTTCTCCTTTGAAAATGCATAGTTCCTGCCTTGAACTCAGCGCTCTGATTCTTATATTTTCGGGCCTCTGTTCTCCTTGGACTTCCCCTCAGGTCTCGGCACTATCTCCCAAACATCTGTGCCTGGTAATCCTATAACCTATGTACCTGTCACCCCAGAAGTTTGTGATCCTCTAAACCCCTGTGAACCTGTACTTGTAGATCCTGAAGCCAGTGGTGTGCTTCCCTGCTCAGGAGCCTACTGCTCTACATGATCATCCTCCCGTGACCTCGTCAAGGCCCTGGTACACTAAAACATTAACTTGTAAAGTCTCCCATGACAGACACCAATCACTCTAGTAGAAGTTATGCTAGATCCCCTTGGATACATAAGCACCTGTCCATCCCAGAACACCACTACATATCCTGTGTGCCTTTCAGACTGATTTTTCTACTTGTTTTTTGTGCCAACAGACCTGCACTTCAGCCTTGAAATGTGTCAGTCAACTCAGCATTTAATGTGCTGAAACTCCTCGATTTCAGCACTGAGTTGACTGTCCCTGCCTCAACTTCAGCACTGAGTTGACTGTCCCTGCCTCAACTTCAGCACTTTGATTCCTAGATTTTAGCGCCTCTGTTCTCCTTCGAAAATGCATAGTTCCTGCCTTGAACTCAGCGCTCTGATTCCTATATTTTCGGGCCTTTGTTCTCCTTGGACTTCCCCTCAGGTCTCGGCACTATCTCCCAAACATCTGTGCTTGGTGATCCTATAACCTATGTACCTGTCACCCCAGAAGTCTGTGATCCTCTAAACCCCTGTGACCCTGTACTTGTAGATCCTGAAGCCTATGGTGTGCTTCCCTGCTCAAGAGCCTACTGCTCTATATGATCATCCTCCCGTGACCTCGTCAAGGCCCTTGGCCACTAAAACATTAACTTGTAAAGTCTCCCATGACAGATGAGGCAGAGGCAGAGGCAGATCCGAAGACTGGGAGGAGCAGTGCAGAGCAAAGGCAGAGGCAGAGGCAGATCTGAAGACTGGGAGGAGCAGTGAAAAGCAAAGCAGCAGCAGTGTAGAAGCAGTAGCAGCGCAGAGGCTGATGTGACTTCAGTAGCATAGAGAAGAGTTGCAGTAGCGCAGAGAGCTTCAGAGGGACAGCGCAGTGCAGCAGCAGCATGATAGATTTCAGCACAAGGAGCTGATGTGACTTCAAAAGTGCAGAGGGAGTCTGATTATGCAGACAAAGTTGTAGTCGTGCATCGTTCTTTAGATGCCAGCACAGATCTATAGCCTATGGAGCTTCAGTGATGAGGATGCAACCCATCAGACTAGTTTGTCAAAGATTGGGCAGGAGATTCAGTTGTCTCTCTCAACAACTGAAGTTGCAGTGCAACAGATCAACAGTGGCAGTACTATGAGCAACACAAATGCAGCATATTGAGAGGGAGTTGCAGTACAGAAGTTGCAGTGGCAGTGGCAGAGTCATGGGCAGCAGTACAGAATGGCAGCAGTAGTGCAAAGTTGAGTGGCAGGAGGCCAAGCTTCAGCGGCACAAAACCAGTGCTCAAAATCATGTAATGCATAAGTGTGATGTATTGCTAGAGCACACCCTTGATGCTAAGAGGGAGTGTTGAGATTTTGTGTATTTGGGGTAGCATTAGTTGTGCTCTAGCTCCCAAACTTTGTGGAGGGACTAGAGTTCACCTGATCTACAAGACCTGAAAATGGATTTGGGAAATTTCATCTGGTTTAGGAGATATTAAATTAATTAATTATTTTAAGTATATTTCCTAAGTTGAAACTTAGGCAAGTTAAATAATTAAAGTGAATTTAATTAAACATGTGATGAAATTGTCTTAAGTCACACGGATCAAGCTTTTTTTTAATCTTAGCCATTGATTCAAGATCTTATCATGGCCGTTGATTTTTCAATGAGAAAATTATAAAGGAAAGGCTTGGGGTCATTTGTAAAGACACACAGAGGCAGAGCACTGAAGCTAAGCTGAGATTCTAGGGCAGGGTTTTCTAAGAATACTCATAAGTGTTTCAGCTATAGAGAGGGGAATTTAGACCAAGGGGATGATCTGATCCCAGGGTCTAGAATACACAAGAGGCAGAGAAGAGATCAGCTCAAGGACAGCACAGAGGAAGGTAGCAGCAGCAGCAAGGACAGCGTAATTTTCAGGAAACCCTTCAGGGGTTACGCAGAGACCCTTAGAGGCAGCGTAGTGATTGCGTCACACATTCTGGGGTAACGCAGTCCCTTCTGGAGCAACGCTGAGGGTTTGGAGGCCATCCAAGGCTGACGCTGAGGCTTTAAGGGGCTTCAAAGGCTGATGCAGAGCCTTTCAGGGACAGTGCTGGGTTTCTAGGCCTAGATTTGGCTGAGTTCTGTAAATCCCGTTTGAGGGTGTGGATCAGTCATTATTTTGGCCCTAGATCAGCCAATGAGCTGTAGATCTAGAGTTTTCATTGTTGGGTTTTCCAGATCTGGAACCCAGAGTTGTGTATTCATAAATATTCTTAATAATAGAACCCTCCAGCAGCCAGAGACTGGTTTTCCCACATTGGGTTTTTCTGGGGACTATTTCTCCAGAAATAACTATGTCACTTTGTCAATGTGTGCATGTGCTTATTCTAGATCTGAATTGGTAGAGATCTGTTATGTGTTTTGCTTCGATTTTAACTTGAATTTATTCAGTTAATAACTTGTATATGTAGGAGGAGCTTAACTGGATTAACAGTAATAATTTCTGCATAAGATATAAGATTCAGAAATTTATACAGAAAAAAGCCCTCTATGGGTTGAAGCAAGCCCCCAGGGCTTGGTACGAGAGCATAGATAGCTACTTGATGAAGTTGGGCTTCACTCGAAGTAATGCTGATTCGAACCTTTATTTTAAGGTTGATAGAGAAAGGCCTCTCATTTTGGTTCTCTATGTGGACGATCTCTTCCTGACAGGTGCTGACCCTCTCATTCACCAGTGTAAGAGGGAGCTAGCTTCTGAGTTTGAGATGAAAGACCTAGGACTGATGCACTATTTCCTAGGCTTGGAGATCTGGCAGAGGCCAGGCGAGATTTTCCTTTCTCAAGGAAAATATGTCGTGAAGCTGCTGGAGAGATTTGGTATGGTGGACTGTAAGTCTGTGTCGACACCGATGGAACTCAACTTTAAGAAGTTGAGTGGAAACGATGTTGGGCCCGTGCTAGCAAATCCTACCGAGTATCGACAACTCGTGGGGCCCGATGTTCTTAGTGATATCCCGTCCGGACGTATGTTTTGCAGTGACCACTTTGAGTCAACATATCTTTGAACCTCATCACATTCATTGGATTGGTGCCAAGAATCTGTTGAGATATCTTCAGGGCACAATCAACAATGGGCTGAGATACACTGCCGGGAGTTTGAGACTCCATGGATATACTGATGTCGGTTGGTCTAGCAGAGTGGTGGATCACAAGAGCACATTTGGATGTTGCTTCACCTTGGGTTCTGCTTCGATATCTTGGATGAGCAGGAAGCAGAAGTCGGTGGCTTTGAGCACCGCTGAGGCCAAATACATTGCAGCGAGTATGGTCCATTGTGAAGCAATTTGGTTGCGAAAGCTCTTCAGTGAGTTGTTCGGGCATGTGCTAGATACCACCGTTATCCTTTGTGATAACTAGAGTGGGATTCATCTTTCTGAGAATCCTGTGTTCCACAATCGATCCAATCATATTGATATAAGGTACCACTTTATCTGTGATATGGTACAGTGAGGCACCATAAGAGTCGATCATATAGGAACTGATGAGCAGGTCGCGGATATTCTCACGAAGCCCCTGGGGAAGGTCAAGTTCCTAACCTTCCGTGAGAAGCTTGGAATCCTAGAAAGACCCTATTCTGAGGGTCTTGCTTGAGTTGGACTATGAGCTCTGGGAGCTCTAGGGGGCTTGGGCATAGCTTCTTGGAGCTATAAGCACATACAAGGCTAAGCTTGCCGAACCTTGTTATGCTTCTGCCCCACCATTATGATATTGAGTTGATTCGCCTCTTTCTGATCTATGCCCCGCACGCATCCTACCCATGGAGTTTCGGACTCATGGGAAGTACCTCTCATTTGGCCAATGAGGTGGGAAATGTGGATAGAGACCATACCAAGACCAATGGACGCATCGGAGATTGTCGTATTCTCTATGTCTAGGATGGCACGTGTCCAACACCTTGATCTGGGATCAAGTATGATGAGGTTTTATCCTCAAAATTGACTTCGGGATAGTATGAGACTCTTTTGAGTCCGAGAGAGGTTTTTACCTCTAAGCTGACTTCGGGTCAGTTGTGTGTGATGTCTTTGTGACTCACCTTTTGTTCTGAAATAAAGAGCCAGCAAAGCAAGTTATGGCGGGAAGACGCACGATGTTTGGTTTGGTACATGATGGATGGCACTTGTGGACAAATGGAGTTCTCCCTAGTTGAGAGGGAGTGTTAATTTTGGGAAACTAGGTCCAAACTCCATGTTGCACTGCATATATGACGATGGTCATATTTTTGTTGGATCCCTCTTTTGGAGAGGTGCAAGATTGATCTAAAGATCATCTTGATCGAATGAGCAGAACATTGATTTTGAATTTATTTTCCACATGTGTAAGGTCGGCCAGATTTATCCCACATGCCTAAGAGATGTGTCACACACCCTCATTGATGAATATAAATTGGAGAGACTTGGAGTTCATTTTCTCATCACCTCATCACTCATTCTCTCTTTGTGATCTGATTGGTTCGATGGCCTTTGGAGGCCTTTTTCCCTCACGTGTGGAGCGAAGTTATTGTTTTTCTGCGCTGGAATCTTTAGGGCTTTCTGTTTTCTACATTGATCTGTTTAGGGCTTTCTGTTCTCTGCATTGATTTGTTTAGGGTTTTTTTGCTGCAGCGTTGACCGTGGTCAACCCTTGGTCGTTTGACCTCAATCTTTTGCAGAAATTTCGATTTTAGGAGGCCTACAGCTGGGCACTAAAATCGAGAAATTTTGGGTTGTTTGACCGAAGCCCTAGTTTGTTGCGTTGACTTTTTTGAAGTTGCTTGCATTGACTTTCTTGCGTTGTCCCTAGTTTGACTTGCGTTGACTTGTGATGAGTTGTCTTTGAGGGTTGTGGGTGTGACACATGAAAGTGTTCGCTGACCGAGAAAGACTTTGCTGGTTGAAGCATCTCGCTGACCGCCATAACACCATAATATCTCATATCTTTGCTGGACAAAAGGAATTGTAAATCTGATCTATATTTGGCTTGTCTTTTATTGATCTATTATTGTGTTCTATCAGCATTTTACTTTCAAGTTTATGTGATTGCTATTTTGTATTGAGCCTAAGAAAGATTGAAGTAAAAGTGCATCAAGCATAGAACACCATGGTTATCTAAATTTAACACTTCCTCAAGGAAGAAGTATTTGCGGAGCAACCACAAGGCTTTAAAGTACATGACCTGAAAACTCATGTGTTCAAACTGAAGAAAGCCCTCTATGGTTTGAAGCAAGCTCCAAGAGCTTGGTATGCCCACATTGGTAGCTTCGTGATGAAGCTTGGTTTTACTAGAAGTAATGTTGATCCAAATATTTACTTCAAGACAGTCCAAGGTATGCCTTTTGATTTTGGTATTATATATTTATGATTTATTTCTGACTGGTGGTGAACCACTTATCCTCCGGTGTAAGAGGGAGTTAGCTTCTGAATTTGAAAAGAAAGATATCCATTCGATGCACTACTTTCTGGGTCTTGAAGTATGGCAGAGACCTGGTGAGATTTTCCTTTCTCAAGGAAAACATGTTGTCAAGCTACTAGAATGATTTGGTATGACATAATGCAAGTCCACGAATTCTCCAATGGATATGAATTTCAAGAAGTTATGTGGTGAAGTTGTAGGCCTTGATTTAGAAAATCCTTCCAAATATCATCAATTGATTGGGGAATTGATGTTCTTAGTGGATACTAACTGGACATATGTTTTGTGGCCAATACTCTGAGCCAATATATGATTAAGCAATCACATGCATATTGGATTGCTACAAAGCATGTGTTGATATACCTGCATGGGACCATCAATCATGGATTGAGATATAGTGTTAAAAATGTAAGACTTCATGGATATATTGATGTTGATTGGGCTGGTAATTCTATTGATTGAAAGACCACTTCTAGGTGTTGCTTTAGCTTGGGATCTGCCAAGATCTCTTGGATGAGCATAAAGCAGAAGTCTGTTGCACTAAGTATAGTTGAAGCTGAGTACATTGCTGCTAGTATGGCTAGCTGTGAGGCAGTATGGATGAGGAAGCTCTTTGGAGAGCTATTTCAGCAAGTTTCAGACACAACAGTTATATATTGTGACAATAAGAGTGGGATTCGTCTTATGTTCCATGACGAGTCCAAGCACATTGAGATCAAATATCACTATATCTGGGGTATGGTGCAGAGAGTAGTAAGGCTCCATCATATTGTGACTGACGATAAGATAGTTGACATTCTTACCAAGCCTTCACCGAAAGGAAAGTTCTTGGTTTTTAGAGAGCAGCTTGGACTTATGGATGTGACCCTTCCAATAAGCGTTCACAGGTGATTGAGAACACTGAGTAGCCTTTCCCCCCTGTCAAAGCTCACGGGATTAGGGAATGATGTCGAAAAGCTCCTGAAGATGAGGGACCTCTTGTGTAGTGTGTGCCACAAGAGTAGGCCTCAATATGGATCTGACTCACAGTCTAGAATGTCGGAAGAGCCACCTATTTGGCCAATAGCTGTAGTGAGACTTGTCTGTGAAACTTGTCTGTGTGACTTATCTAGGATGTAGGTGTTCCACCACATGATATTTAATGAGACTTGGATGTGCAATATCCTTGTCATGTGTTAACAAGTGGGTCCCCCCAAGCAGTGAGGAGACTTGGATGTGCGAGACCCTTGTCATGTGTTGACAAGTGGATCCCCCAAAGCATAGATGAGCCTTGGATGTACGAGATCCTTGTCATGTGTTGACAAGTGGATCACCCCAAGCAGATATGAGACTTGGTTGTGTGAGATCCTTGTCATATGTTGGCAAGTGGCATTGCCCCCAAGTGAATATAGGGTGATGGATGAATCTCCCCTATGATGATTCTTTTTCATTAGAGTGAGACATCATTGTTCCAGATCATACAAAGCAGAGATGAACAAAGATGAGCTGAGAAAGCAAAGATCTTTTTTTGCAGAAAGAAATTCCTCCCTAGCTGAGAGGGAGTGTTGAAAATTGGCATCTCATGGATGAATTTCTAAAAATAGAAAGTCTCAAGTATGACTTTCCAAAAATACTAAAACATCTTGCATCAATTGGTAATCAAGCATTGTTGATGGAAAATTCCTTTTGATCATCAATCAATCCTAATAGTTCAATTTCGACTTAATCATCAATATTATCATTAATATTAATATTATTATTATTATTATGACACTACTATATTATCATTCAAGTCTCTCAATCATGTCATATGTAACTCCCATCAATTAATGCATGTGTTACTCTCTCTCTCTCTCTCTCTCTCTCTCTCTCTCTCTCTCTCAGTGGATTCATTCATCTCTCTATTTAATGCTCTTACACACCTCTTACACTCTCTTACACACTTTAATGACTCGTTATAAAAAGATTCCTCTTACACCTCTTTAATGCATACGTTACACTTCTCTCCTAAATGCATAAGTTACACTCCACTCCTTTATGGCATAAGTTACAATCCTATTTTGGCATATGTAACTCCTCCGCAAGGCATACGTATTTCTCCTCCTTTATGTGAATAATTCATTGCCCCTCTCCTATATATGTGTCTCATATCATCTCACCTCACTTACTTGTGCATTGTGAATTCGAACTTGAGAGAGAGTTGGAGAGACTTGAAGGAGATTGTGAGAGAGAGAGACTTGGAGAGTAAGAGCAGATCTTGGAGAGCCAAAGTGATTCAGTGTTTGCATCAGCGACTGCTATCGAAGATATTCTTCAGATTTGAGTGAACTTCTTCATTCTCTCATTGTACTTTGTATCTTTGCTAAACAATTGATTTCTAATAGAAGAAGAATCTAGTTGGATTTACCCCTTATGGGTTTTGCCCTAGTCATTGACCTAACTTCTCTATGTCTCATTGAGTTCTTGGTTGTCTTTCATTGTGCATATGGTTTATATGGTTTATGTTCTATCTACAATTACTTAAATTTTTTTGCAGCATAAAGAAGTTACGGATTTAAGTGATTGTAATAGCATAGAGCCTCAAAATTTCAACAATTCTTAGGTCAAAGCCTCCATTGTAGGTTTTTAGGGTTTATGTCAAATATCATTGTCTATGTCATAATGTAAAAGACCCTTCTTGGGCTTCATCTATCAAGAAAGAAATTTATTTTAATGTAAAATAGGTATTTTAGGTCTCCTCCACCAAGTCGGCCTCAAGGACAAGTCGACCTCATCAAGGGAATTCGACCTCACACAAACACTATATAAAGGCAGCAATTCAGATTATAGAAGCATAGTAACCCTCAAACCATACATAGTCGAACTTGGCACCAACACAACAAATTTTTTCCTGAACTCCAACCTCCTTTATGGAAAATTTCCACTTACTTTTCCATTAATATGTGAATTAATTTCCTACCAACTTTTCCTCTTGGCGGCAAACTCCAGGTTCGAAACCCCAAATATGTGCTCAAGGATTTTGAAGCATCAACAACTGAAGTATGGATTTCAACTGTAAGTATGGATTTCTATGGATAAACGTGGACATTGATATAACGTGATACCTTTCAGAAGGGTGCTTGAATGAGATCGTATTCATCATCATTGATCTTTCAATTTCCCAATTACAAATAGAAGCAACCTGTTTTATTAGGTATTTATTTATTCTATTTGTAAATGAATAAACTACTCTAGAGTCTAGATTGGATTGGGCTATCACGAAGATTTCCCCAGACTTTAAAATAATGATTAATGACGAGGATGACCAACGACCCTGTATACCTAAGGGGATAAAATGTACACATCTATAAATTGTGCACATAGATTATTAAATGATTCATCTACTATCCTTTCTGTTGTAGAGCGTAATTGAATCTCTCATAACTACACCAAGCCACTGAAACACTTTATAAGTTGAAGGTTTTGGCAGGTCTGCCCTTCTAGTTTTCCAACATGTCCACAAAGGTCGTATGACAACTGCGTCGAGGTCTAAATCCGTGGGACGACTATGGAATATACGACAAGACGATGGAATGTACGTTGATGGCTTCATAAATGTTTGGGTGGTCATCGATGAATTATGGACTAAAACTGGCTTAAAATTTTGCAAAACTTGTCTGAACATGTCAAAATATAATTGGTTGCAAGGACGAAAATAAAACTTTTTGATTGGGTGGGCTGAATAGTGTTTGCCCACCCAACCTCAGAAAGAAAACGCCTCCGGCGTAAAGATGAAAAATTCATAGAGATTTAACATGATTTATAGATGAGTGGGCATATTCTAGAGCATCCACTGTATCGAAAGGTTGGATAAATGTTAGAAACTAACATTGATAAATTTTCTTGGTGTTTCTACTAGCGGTGTAATGTTTCTTGCAACCTATGACTCCTCCTCAATCACTTCATCTTCTCGAAATATTGCAGATATCCTACTTAAATTAATTGATGATGTCGATGCTTGTTACCCATGAAAATGGGTAACCCCATAGGAGAAAACTTTTCTCCTCATTTGACATCCTACTAGTTGGCAGCCCCTGACATTCATTTCTCAACGATGATTTTCCATGTGCCTTTGCTAACTACATGAGTCATACACCTCTCACCATCCAACATTCCCTATTGAATGAAGGTGGCTTGCTATTCAAAAGGTACTTTGATCATTTTGCAATCGAGAGCTTATACTTGTTTGTTTTGGGCATTTAGTATAGATAAAGAGGTGCTATAGAAAATTGACAGATCTTGATTGTAAATTTGTTCTCTCACCTTACCAGGGGATTAATCTTTAACCCTAGTCCAATGGGACCTTCGTTGAGGCTTAGGGTTATAGAAGGGGCACTACTTGGAAAACCTGGATTGAAATAACGTGTCCATTCTCCCTTACACCATACTTGAAACTTTCAATGTCACATTACAAACCCCTTATACCATCTCCATTCTTTTGGTCTAACTTGTCAATGGTTCATTTGGATTTGGCACCCTCTTATCCACATCCTTAGGTTGGATCGGGAACCATTGCCCTGGAGGTTGATGCAACTAAAAGAATGGAAAAGCATATTATGACCACAATGAAAGAAAAAGAAGAAAATCAAAATGCAAAAGATGGTCGAGAGTCCGAGACATAAGTTAGTGCGTGGGAAAAATCCTAGCATGAGCTCTACCCTCCTCATTAGCCATCAACCAATTCTTGAGCATTCGATGCTCCATTTCATCAAAAGGAACCCTTTCATGTCCCAACCCTGATGAATGATAATTTGTCTCATCTTGAGGGGCGAAATTAAATTCTACATCATAAAGAGCAAGCTCTAACCCTTGAGCTATGCACCCAAAATAAAAAGCATTATTATGAAAAAGTAAAATGTGCACTACAGGGGTGGAAAAAGTTGTTGACTTTTGGTAGCATCGGAAGTGCTCTAAGTCTCAAAACTGTGAAGAGGCTTAGGCACATGTATTCCAAAGAACCCAAAAATTGTTTGTGGAAATTCCACTTAGAATATGTTTTATTAAAATAATTAATTATTTTAATGGAGACCCTAAGTCTAAACTTATGGAAATTAAATAATTAAAGGGTATTAATAAAACAGAGTGTGAATATTCTAGAGAAATGGATCAAGTCAAGTTATGATCTTAGTCATTGATTAGAGATCTAATCTCGATCGTTGATATCTCAACGAGAAGATTATAAAGGAAGGCTTGAGGGTCATTTGGAAGACACACCAGTGCAGATACTCAGTTGCCCAAGTAAAATCCATTTTCTTAGTGGCTAAAGTTCAGCAAGAGAAAATCGACCCAGAGGGAGCGCTGCAGGTGGAGGAGAGACAGAGAGGGTTCAGTATCAATCTGGGGTGCAGGAACAGGTGACGTAGTGGCAGGAAGGGACAGCGCAGACGCAGGAAGGGAACAACGCAGAGGTGACACAGATTTGCACAGTCCCCGCGCAGAGCCGGCGCAGGGGTGACGCAAGAGGCCAGGAGAGTCCTTCCGTGGTCATTTCTCATCAAAAAAATTTGTGAGAAATTTCTCCAATGTTATCCTAGAGAATTTATCTTTGTTACTGCTGATTGTAAATTGTACAAGAAGATTTTGCTGAAGAATAATAGAAACCCTCATATGCTGCACCGGTTTTCCCGAATTGGGTTTGTCCGGGGACAATTGTCCAAAATATCTGTGTCGTTCTTGTGCTAGTATTTCCTTATTGTTTTGCTAAGTAATTGTATGGTGAAGTCTGCATTTGAATTTATTTCGATATTTACTAAAGAGATTTCTGCCAATAACTTATTTCTGAATAATGAGTTGAAGAAATAACATCAGATAATGCAGTAGGATTTCAAGTTGAAATTTTCACATGGTATCAGAGCAGGGTTATGCAAGAAAGCAAGAGGGTCTACGACAAAGGGAACTCGTGATGTTGCCTTGGCAGCAAATCATATTCCTAAAGGGCTTACGCATTCCTTCTACCGAAACTGTCAGAGAAGGGAAAAGCAAGGAAAAGATGGAAGATCGAGTTTTGTCAAAGTTGGCCTCTAGGCTGGAAATAGAATGTGTGTGTTTATCTAGCACTGCATCATCAGATGATTGGTATACTGATAGCGAGGCTTCAACTCATATGACTGGAGAAAGAGATCATTTCTCTAGTTATCAAGAAGAACAAATGGACTTCCAAATTACTATGGGAAACAAGACAAAGTGTACCCCTGTGGGAAAAGGAGCCGTAGCATTTCAGACAGAAGCAGGAGAGAGTCTTTGAGCCACTAATGTGCTGCATGTGCCAGGCATGGGAATAATTTACTTTTAGTGTCTCAATTGCAAGACAAGGGATACGATGTATACTTTATCGGAAGAATAGTCTATGTCAAACATCCAAGATGGAAGAAGAAGGCTTAGATTGGGACTCGACGCAACAGACTATAAAAGTTGCAGCTTGAGTCTCCAATGGAACTGGTAAGCAGCAATCTTAGCGGCGAGTCAGATCTAAATGAACTATGGCACAGACGAATGGAGCATCTACACCATGGAGCTCTAAGAATGCTCAGAGAAACAGTTACGGGAGTTCCATCTCTTAGCACCAAACATGATGACGTATGCAGAGGGTGCGTTCTAGGCAAATACGCTAAGCCAGCGTATTCTGGGAGCAACAATAGGGCGAAAAGTGTATTGGGACGAATACACTCAGATATCTACGAACCAATGTCCACTAGAGCTCTTGGAGGAAGTGAATATTTTGTCACTTTCATAGATGACCATTCCAGGAAAACTTGCATTTACTTCTTAAAGACCAAGGATGAGGTCTTTGACCGGTTCAGAGAATTTAAAGCTCTAGTAGAAAATCTGACAAGGAAGAAAATCAAAGTATTGAGTTCAGATAACAGTGGCAAATATACTGATAAGGAATTCACAGACTTTTGCACAAGGGAGGGCATCATAAGAGAATGGGTCGCTCCTTACAATCCGGAGCAAAATGGAGTTGCAAAACGGAAGAACAAGAATATTGTTGGAGCAGCAAAGGAAATGTTGTATGACTAGGATCTGCCTAGATTTCTGTGGGCAAAAGCATGCAGCACAGCTGTATATATCGAGAATAGGACCCCTCATAGAGCATTGGGTAAGACAACGCCCGAGAGTGTCTTCACAGGGATGAGGTTAGAGGTAAGCCACCTCAGGATTTTTGGAAGTGTGGCGTATTTCCATGTTCCAGATGAGAAACGAAGCAAACTAGATTAGACTGTTGAGAAAGGGTATCTTTAGGATATAGTGAGACATCCAAGGCATACATAATCTACATTCCGGGTAATAGGAAAGTTGTAGGAAGGAGGGATGTGAAATTCATGCAGGATCGAGCCTTCAGAAAATCCCGTGAAATGCCTACCAAAGAACAGTCTAAGGATGAACCTCTTGTCAAGCGGCAGCTAGGAGAAGATCCAGCAGATGGACAGCCATCAGGATCTAGCACTATGACCAGTACTAGTATTTCTTCAAGAGAAGAAAATCCAGATAGCTCGTAGCAGATGGGACTGCAAGAAGAAGAGATGATTGAGCCACCCACTACCAGTGGCAAAATCAACAGAGAAGTACGACAGACGCTGAGGGACATAGAGAAGTTTGTTGGGGCTCCTAGAACCGAGAAAAGGCAGAGTAGACAGCCTGACAAGTACCAAGCACTGGTAGCACAGGTTGTCGAGCCCTCTAGCTTTCAGGAAGCCATTTAGCATCAAGTCTAGGTAGATGTTATGGTAGAGGAGTACAACTCTATCATGACCAATGATGTGTGGGAAGTCGTACCGAAACCACAGGACAGATCAGTTGTAGGTTCCAAGTGGAACTACAAGATTAAGTATGTTGCAGACGACCATGTAGAGAAGTACAAGGCTAGGTTCATGGCTAACGGGTATGCTTAAAAAGGAAGGGATAGACTATGAAGAAACCTTCACCCGTGTAGCCAGAGATACCTCTATCAGATCCATTATATCCCTTGTAGCATAGATGGGATGGGAGATTCACCAGATGGATGTCAAGACTGCATTCTTGAACGGGGTGATAGAAGAAGAGGTTTACATCGAACAATCGGAAGGCTTTCAAACCCATGAGAAGAAAACTCATGTATGTAGGCTGAAGAAAGCCCTGTATGGACTCAAACAGGCACCTAGAGCATGCTATGGTCGAATTGATGGTTACTTGCAGCAGCGGGATTTGTCAAGAGTGACGTTGATCCCAATCTCTACTATCTCACAGTAGAGAATGAGCCTCAGATTTTGGTATTGTATGTAGATGATTTATTTCTTATAGGATCATCTAGGCTCATCAAAGACTGCAAGAAGAATCTGGCATAAGAATTCGACATGAAGGATTTGGGGCTTATGCACTATTTTTTGGGATTGGAAGTTTGGCAGCAGAAGGGAGAAATATTCCTTAGGCAAGGAAGATACGCTACAGAAATTCTAAAGAGATTTAGAATGCAGGACTGTAGACCCATGGCTACTCCAATGATTACCAATTGGAAGAAAATTGATGCATCTGAAGATAAAGAAGTGGACCCCACCTTGTACAGGCAGCTCATAGGGTCTCTCATGTATCCGGTCAACACTCGGCCAGACACTTACTACATTGTTAATTCCCTCAGTCAGTGCATGGTAGAACAAAAGAGGGCACACTGGGCAGCTACCAAGCACGTTCTCCGATATGTGCGAGGAACAATCGGATATGGATTAAAATATACCCAAGATGATGACATCATTCTACGTGGATTCACACATGCAGATTGGGCAGGAAGTTTGGTAGATCGGAAAAGTACCACAGGGCAGTAAGAAGCAGAAGTCTGTAGCACTGAGCATCGCTGAAGCAGAATATATGGCATATAGCACAGCTTCGTGTGAGGCCATATGGCTTAGAAAACTGCTCATGAATTTAATTAAAAAGGAAGATGGAAGCGACCAGTATTCTATGTGATAATCAGAGTTGCATCAAGCTCTTTGAGAATCTTGTTTTTCATGATCGGTCGAAGCACATCGACATCAGGTGTCATTTTATCAGGGATTGTGTTCAGCGGGGAGCAGCGCAGTTGCAATACATTCCCACAAGAGATCAAGTAGCAAACATTCTCACCAAGGCCCTAGGGAGAATAAAGTTTGTTCACTTCAGGGAAAAGATGGGGATGATTGAGAATCCGTTTCAGTAACAGATGAAGCAGCACTTGAGAGGGAGTTGTAGTACGAATGCAGCAGTGGCAGTGGCTAGTGTCATGGGTAGCACTACAATGGCAGCAGCAACACAGTGGTTGATGGACAGGTTGTCAGATATTAGCAACGCAGAGGATGCTTCAGGGTCAGAGCAGTGTGCAGCAGGCATATTGTTAGAACACTTTCCTCGCTAAGAGGGAGTGTTGATTTTTGGTAGCATCGAAAGTGCTCTAAGTCTCAAACCTTGTGGAGAGGCTTAGGCACATGTATTCCAAAGAACCCAGAAATCGTTTGTGGAAATTCCACTCGAAATATGTTTTATTAAAATAATTAATTATTTTAATGGAGACCCTAAGTCTAAACTTAGGAAAATTAAATAATTGAAGGATATTAATAAAACAGAGTGTGAATCTTCTAGAGAACGTGGATCAAGTCAAGTTATGATCTTAATCGTTCATTAGAGATCTAATCTCGGCCATTGATATCTCAACGAGAAGACTATAAAGGAAGGCTTGAGGGTCATTTGGAAGACACACCAGTGCAGATACTTAGTTGCCCAAGTAAAATCGATTTTCTCAGTGGTTGAAGTTTGGCAAGAGAAAATCTATCCAGAGGGAGAGCTGCAGGTGGAGGAGAGACAGAGAGGGTTCAACATCAATCCTGGGTACAGGAACAGGTGACGCAGTGGCAGGAAGGGGCAGCACAGAGGCAGGAAGGGAACAGCGCAGAGGTGACGCAGAGCTGCACAGTCCCCACGCAGAGCCAACACAGAGGTGACGCAGTCTATGTCACAGGGTTCGGCGAACCTGAAGCTTGAAATTCGAAATTCGGCGAACCTAATAAAAAATTTCGAATTCGATAAGGTTCGGCGAACCTCAAGCCGAACCTTAAGCCGAACCTGAAGACGAACATTATGCCGAACCTGAAGCCGAACCTGATCGAACCTGAAGGCAAATTTTATGATTTTTCCCATAAAGTTCGATTTTAATAAATTTTATGATTTTTTTTTTCTTGAGCGGTTTTTGTGAGCAGTTTTTGTTAGCGGTTTTTGTAAACCATGGGCTATTCCCACCAATTATTTTCCCAGTTTCCATTATTTAGAAGACTGACCGTTAATTCCACCTTTGCTAAGACAATGTGTAAACATGGTTTATGACTTGTTTTCCTGTAAAATATCAGTTTTGTGATGGTTGGAACTTGCTGTAATAAAAATTTACTGTTGATTTTCATGAAGCATTGTAAGACGCTGCAATGGATGTTTATCTCTCTCTTGCTAGGCCATTAAAATTGCGCTTATTCAAATTTTCTATCATTCTTTTCATCAACTGTTGTTCTTTAGAATGTATTATTTAGGCTAGGAACTATTGAAACCATATTCTTAATACATCAAAGCTAGTCTTGAAAGCTCAACATGTCAGTAGAAATGGGGTTTGGGAATAGATAAGAAATCTGTGTTTTTCCTCTGGTCTTCAAGCCAAGAGAGTTGGTTCTAGGCTTGAAGCCATTAAAGTTGAAGCTTATGATGCATTAAAGCTAAAGCTGGTCTCAAAGCTTAAGACATTAGTTTGGGGATTTGAGCTTGTCTTGGGGATTTGACATGTGTTTTACTAATCAAAATTCCTACTCATAGTTTTATAATTTATTAATTGATTTTGATTTTTTTTTATGCCATTTATATATTTATTGAAAAATATGTATAGTCGAACCTAATGTCGAACCTCATTACGAACCTCATCAGAAAATTCGAACCCGAATCGAACTTAATCGTTGCCGAACTCGAATTCGAACCCGAACCGTGTGACATAGGACGCAGTAGGCCCAGGAGAGTCCTTTCGAGGTCATTTCTCATCATTTAACTTTGTGAGAAATTTCTCCAGTGTTATCCTAGAAAATTTCTCTTTGTTACTGTTGATTGTAAATTGTACAAGATGATTTTGTTGAAGAATAATAGAAACCCTCATCTACTGCACTGGTTTTCCCACATTGGGTTTTTCCAGGGACAATTGTCCAAAATATCTATGTCATTCTTGAGCTAGTATTTCCTTATTGTTTTGCTCAGTAATTGTATGGTGAACTCTGCATTTAAATTTATTTCGATATTTACTGAAGAGATTTCTGCAAATAACTTATTTATGAATAATAAGTAGAAGAAATAACATCAGATACTGCAGTAGAATTTGAAGTTGAAATTTTCACAAAAGCAAGTCGAGCAGGATAGCTCATGCCTCCACGATTGCTCCCTCCATTACATTTATACACTCTGGATGAGAACTCTCATTAGTTGATCCCCTTAACCATGGCACTTGGCCATGAAGTCTTCCCCCTTTGTTGCCACTAATCTATACTAACACCCATTGATTGAAGGGTTGACCTTGGAGATGCCAACTCCCCTTCAGGGTGGAAGCACCTAATAGGGTTGACTATTAGCAACCCTTAACAAGGTAGGGAATACCTTTGCGAGACTTGGTCTAGTTAGATATTGGAAGGTGATCCAAGTTTGAAGTATTAATATTCCCTTAACATGCAATTTTGGTCCACTTAGATGCTTATATGATCTTGGTCTTTAATGAATGGTTGCTCTCACTAAAGTTTAAGTTGGTCTTGTAAGATGGTCCAAAGTAGCTCGGGCTTTCAGGGCACTCGGTGTTGAAGATTGGCAGTGGAGGGAGCAATTCCCTCCATGGAGAATCCTAGCAACCCCTAAGGAGACTCCTCTTCCACTTGACAAAAGTCAAATTTGCACTTGGGAAAATATTATTTTATTGTTGGTCCAAAGTCAACTTGAAAAGTACAAGTCAGCCTAAGAGAGAAATTCGTCCTCCTAACTCACATATAAATAGGCCTAAGTTGACATCACTTGGAGGCATCACATCATGTGAAAATTCTACTACAGTGTATTGGTTTATTTCCTCCTACTTGATTTAATTTATACAAGTTATTTCCAGAAATTAGATTCAGAAAATACCAAAAATAAACACAACTACAGCCTACACATGCAGATCATTTACTGAATAATTCACTCGTGCAACAAAATGACACATGGATTTTTGGACATATATCCCCGGAAAAACCCAAAGCGGGAAAACTGGTTCAGCAGATATGAGGGTTTTATTATTAAGTAGTTCTGAGTATAGCAAATCTAGGTCCCAACCTTGGAAAACCCGACAGAGAATAAAAGATATAAAATCTGCAGCTAACCTAAAGATCTAGTGCCAAATATCTGACTGATCCACACCCTCAAACGAGATTTACAGGACTCAGCCCGGATCTGACCCTAGAAACCCTCAGCGCTACTTCTTAAGCCCTAGCGTTGCCCTGGAGGGACTGTGTCAGCCTCTGTGTGGCTCTAGGAGGGCCTGTGTCAGCCTCTGCATGGCTCTAGGAGGGCCTGCGTCACCCCAGGAGGGTCTACGCTGCCCCTGCGTTGCCTCTACTAGGCCAACGTCAGCCCAGCGTGGCCCTAGCTGCCTCTGCGCTATCCCTGCTGCTCTGCGTGGCTCTGAAGCCTCTCTGCATTGTCCTTGTGGCTACTCCTCTCGCCTCTTGTTGTCTCTTGGCTCTTGGAATCAGATCATTCCCTCAGCCAATACTACCTCTCACTGCAGGAAATTCCACTGGAAATTCTGAGCAAACCCACACTAGAATTCCAGATCTATTCCTCAGTTCTACAGAAATTGTGTGTCTTCAACTGACCCTCAAGCCTTTCTCTTATACTTTTTTGTTCAACCCTTCAAAGGCCATGATTAA
Source organism: Pinus albicaulis (assembly GCA_034641835.2). Taxonomy (NCBI): domain Eukaryota; kingdom Viridiplantae; phylum Streptophyta; class Pinopsida; order Pinales; family Pinaceae; genus Pinus; species Pinus albicaulis. The sequence continues at coordinate 5,923 of JAXQQM020058458.1, read as the reverse complement.
AACATCCATCAATGGCTAAGATTAAAAGACTGCTTGATCCATGTGACTTAAGACAATTTCAGCACATGTGTTAATTAATTCACCTTAATTATTTTATTTTCCTAAGTTAGACTTAGGAAATCCATTAAAAATAATTAATTATTTGAATAACTTCAACACAACTTGAAATTTCTCAAATCCATTTATGGGTCTTATAGATCAAGTGTACTCTACGCCCTCCACAAAATTTGGGACCTAGAGCACAACTGATGCTACCCCAAATACACGAAATCTCAACACATCACACATCACACATTCTTATATTGGTTCGTACTTTTTCTGAAATTATAGGGTCGAGTTCACATGTGCAAAAGGGGAGAGAAGTTTTGTTTGACTATGTTGACTTTTTGCTTTTGGCATCTTTGACCAGTGTTGACTTTCGGTGATTTGACCTTGTTTAACTGATTTTTTAGATTTGTTCCAAAAGGTCGCATTGACTAAGTTGTTGACTGAGATTTTATGGGCACAGTAACCATCTTTGATCGTAGATCTAAGGCTAGGGTTGACCGTAGGTCAATTGTTGACATTGACCGAATTACTAGAGGAATTTTAGATGTATTTTGACTGAGCTTGACTAAGGAAAAGACGTTGCATTCTTTGACTGGTTGACCAAACTTTTTGGATTTGTTTTGACCATTGACCTTGGACTGGTTAGCGCTGCATTGACCACTGTTGACTTTGACTAGGGTAAAAAATTGCAAGATTGGTATTTGACCAAATTTGACTTTTAAACTCATCTTTTATTAGATATTGGATTGTTGATTTGGATAGTCAAGGCTTTGACCTTTGACTTGCTGGATGTACTTGGACTATGTATCTCTAATGAACATTTGATGAATATCTAATAGAAGAAGAATTTGGTTGGGTTTCCCCCCTTGTGGGGTTTTTCCTTGGTCTTTGACCTAAATCTCTATCTCATTGATCTTGGTTGTCTTCTATTGTTCATATTGTTTATTGTTCTATCTACAATTGCTTCCAAGTTACTGTTATTGGGTGATTGAAATCTAATTGAAAAGTGATTGCTAATGAAAGAAGAAATTGTTAAAAGTGATTGTTACAGCATAGAACATTGAAAAATTAACACTCGGGCCTTTCAGAGAGGTTGTTGACTTAGCAAATGCAGCGTTGCCCACATACATCAAAGAGTTGGGAAATATGATGACTTGAGCAGCTGATGTACATCCCATAGTACCTCCAAGACCAAAGACATTGATTTTCTTTGGCCCAACACAAAGAATTCTTAATGATTGCACCACTCGACCCAGTATGCCCCTAAGTTGGCCTTGACACTGTCTGATGGGCAGGCCATGATTCAAAGCCCAAATGAGGAAGGTCTTCCATAAGATGACTAGGGAGGGCTTGTTGCACCTGATGGAGCCCTAACACTGGAGAGAAGTCATTGTGTTGACCATTGGAGACCCACGGAGATGACATGGTGACAATCGAGCTAGATTTGTGACCCCCTAGAACTGCTTTGAGGTTGGATTTGAGGGATATACTCGGATGATGGATGATCGTGAAATATTGAGACACCTTCAGCCTTATACTCACCATCACATGGCATTTAAAGTCCAAAAAAGGTCATGACGTCATCATTTAGAGGCTTATGGCTCACACGTGTGGGTATTTTGCGACATATTTTCACATTGAGTTAGTGAGTTAGCTTACAACCCAAGAATTATTCTATCTTTTCATTATCAAACTTGTTTAGGGGCTTCATAGGCTAAAACTAGATGAGGTAGACCTAATATAAATAAAGTTCACCTCATTATTGCATCTCAACATCACTTGTGGATTATTTCGGCCTCCTTAGAAATTTCAGCCTAGCTCTTGTAACCTATTACTCTTGTGGAGGTGTGATCTTTGTGGATATTTTTGCTATTGGAGACTAATCCTTGATGTGGAGACGTCGCTTTGGGATAATGAATGATTATTCATGGATATCTTGGGAGTATTTTTGTTGTTGAATATATTTTAATGGTTATTGCATGCAATATAATTGCTAGGGTGCTCTATGTTCTTGTTCAATTGCATATCTTTATATGAAATTTTGGTGAAATATTGTATGCTATAATAGGAGAATATCGAACATCCCTTGAGAACCCCCTAGAGAGTCTTTCTCTTGATTTTATCCTCGTATTGAGTAATAGCTAGGGTTTTGAAAGTGGGAAACTAGGGTTTCCCCCCTACTCCCTTCTAAGGTTTGATATATCCATAGTAATTCTTCCCTTAGACTTCATCACCAAGAAGTATGCATTAGCTTCCACATAAATGATTAAACCATACCATAACTTTGTTATTCTCTCTCTCTCTCTCTCTCAATTTAGGCCCTTCAAGGCAAGCCACTAGGGTTAGGGCATAGGGCTAAATTCAACTATGATCAAGTCATTGGTTGGTTTTGAGGCTTTTCTTGTTGATTGAACCTTATAACATCAAAATCTACCCTTTTCCATGGTTGGAATAGCCTCTCTAGAGATGACATCACTAACCCTAGGCAATTTTACCTTAGGAAAACCCTATTCTAGCATTAAGGCTTCAACTTAGGGCTTGTTCAAGGCTTTTGGTTCCTTTTAGTAGATTATACCAATTTTCACAAGCCTTTTCTTGGTCTTATATGCCTATGTGAGCCACCCATGTCACATGTTCCTCAAAGGCTAGGCTATAAATATCCTTGATAGGTTTCTTGGAGAGCATGTTATTCCTTGTTTCATTGGATAGAGACTTTTCCTAGTTTGATTGCCCTCCTCAAGCTTATCCCAACTTTCACCTTTGAGCTATTACCTTAGAATATCTATTAAGTAACTGTTAACGCTCAATCTAGCAGGGATCCTAGGAGGGGTTCCAAAGGGGCAACTACTAGACCAAGTGGCAACAATAGGACAAAGACCCACTGTCACCTCAGTCAATGTCCCTTACTCTTTACGGACTTTCACCAATGGGAGGAGTCCCGGTATATGAGAAATCACCCAAATAATATGTCAATGATGTGGAGGTAGTGATTTCAAGAGCATATTCAAAGGAGAGACTCAAATGAGTGAAATTACTTGCTCAAAAAGCAAGGTGTATGGCTCTCCAAGAAGGGCTTAAGGGGATACCTAGACATAGGGATGAGGAGTATTTCTTGATATGAGGTTGCCTAGACCCAAGAATCCTAAGAGAATAGGTTTATTTAAATGATCCTTGTAAAGTTAGAGTGACAAGGTTGCAGGACCACAAAGAAACCCTAGTGGACCCAAACAAGGTCAAGGGTTTAAGGTAAAACTTCAAGCTAAAGGTCTTGACCAAGTAAGGGATGTAAATTTTTGTAGATGTTCTATGCTTGAAGCAACTTTACTTTTCTTACAGCAATCACACAAATAGTTAAGTAAAATGCTGATAGAACATATAAGTGGATCTTATAGAAGACAAACCAGAAACAAAAAAAATGTGATGGTGCGTTACGGCGGTCAACAGGATGCTTCAACCAGCAAAGTCTCCTTGGTCAGCCAACCCAGAATGTGTCACAACAGTCCTCCAATCAGCAACCGAGTCAACCCAAGTCAACTCCAAAAAAGTCAACGCTGTCCAGAAAAGTCAACGCAGGGCAGCGAGCTAAAAGTCAACGCAGCAACAGTTTGGTCAACCCTTTGACCTCGATTTCTGTGCCAAAGTGTACGGCCTCTCAAAATCGAACTTTCCAACAAGTTTCAGCCCTTTCGGACCATGCGTTGACCAAAGTCAATGCTGGTCAAACTTCCAGCAAAACCCTAGCTGCAGAAATTCGTCCTTCCCTTCAGCCGTACAGATTTCATCCTTCTTCTCCACACGTGTGGGCTGAACTTGTCCTCCAATGAGCTCGTACTAAATCAGATGAGAGAAGAAGATGTGTGTTGAGTTGTTGTGAAATGCTCTCCAACTTTGCCTGTATTTATATCCATCATTGGGGTGTGTGACACATTTGTTGGGGGTGTGAAACCTTAAGGCCGACCTGCACATATAATTTATTATAAATAATAAATTCAAAATAAATGTTCTGCTCATCGGATTAAGATATATTTTATATGGATTTTACACCTCTCCGAAAGAGGAATCCAACAAAAATATTAGCCTCTTAATTTGAGCATCACAACATGGAGTTTGGACCTAGTTGTCCAAATTTAACACTCCCTCTCAACTAGGGAGAACTCCATCCATCAGTGCAATCAAACATCGTGCGTCATCTCGCCGTAACTTGCTTTGCTGGCCTCTTTATTTCAGAACAGAAGTGGGTCAGTCACAAAGACATCATCCCCGACTGACATAATCAGCCCAAAGGTTCGAAACCTCTATCAGACTCACAAAGAGTCTCCAACCAACCCGAAGTTGGTTCATCTGACCCGAAGTCAGGCAGAGGTCCCAGACCTCACTAAACTTGATCCTAGATCAAGTGGTTGGACCGTGCCATCCTAGATAGAGAGTACGGCAATCTCTGATGCGTCCATCAGTATTTGTTACTAGTCTCTAGCTTTTCCCACCTCATTGGCCAAATGAGAGGTACTTCCCATGAGCCCTGAACTCAATGGGTAGGATGCATACGGGGCACAGATAAATGAGAGGCGAACCAACTCAATAATCACAAGGGTGGGGCAGAAGCATTATGAGTGATTATAGCTCCGAGAAGCTATCCCCAAAGCCCCCCAGAGCTCCCAGAGCTCATCGTCCAACAGGACCCACATCATAGGGTCGTTCCACGACACCAAGACTCTCACAGAAGGTTAGGAACTTGACCTTCCCCAGGGGCTTAGTGAGAATATCCGCGACCTGCTCATCAGTTCCTATATGATCGAGCCTTACGACGCCTCGCTGTACCATATCCCGGATGAAATGGTACCTGATATCAATATGCTTGGATCGGTCGTGGAACACAAGATTCTCGGTCAAGCGAATCCCACTCTGGTTATCACAAAGTATCACGGTGGTATCTAGCACATGTCCAAACAGCTCACTAAAGAGCTTTCGCAACCAAACTGCTTCACAACAGGCCATACTTGCTGCAATGTATTCGACCTCTGCGGTGCTCAAAGCCACCGACTTCTGCTTCCTGCTCATCCATGAGATTGAAGCAGAACCAAGATTGAAGCAACATCCCGATGTGCTCTTACGATCCACCACACTGCCAGCCCAATCGGCATTAGTATATCCACGGAGTGTCACACTCCCGGCAGTGTATCTCAACCCATGGTTTATCGTGCCCCGAAGATATCTCAGAAGATTCTTGGCACCAACCCAGTGAAAATGATGAGGCTCAACCATCTGTTGACTCAAAGTGTTCACTGCAAAACATATATCCGGTCGGGTGTTCACTAAGAACATCAAAGCTCCTATGAGTTGACGATGCTCAGTAGGATTGGCCAAGATAGGCCCAGCAGCGCTGCCACTCAACTTCTTAAAGTTGAGTTCCATCGGTGTCGACACGGACTTACAGTCCACCATACCAAATCTTTCCAGAAGCTTCACAATGTATTTTCCTTGAGAAAGGAAAATCTCTCCAGGTCTCTGCCAGACCTCCAGGCCTAGGAAGTAGTGCATCGGTCCTAGGTCCTTCATCTCGAACTCAGCAGCGAGCTCCCTCTTACATTGATGAATGAGAGGGTCAGCACCTGTCAGGAAGAGGTCGTCCACATATAGCACTAGAATGAGAGGCTTCTCCTGCACAACCTTGAAGTAAAGGTTCGGATCAGCATTACTTCGAGTGAAGCCCAGCTTCATCAAGTAGCTATCCATCCTCTCGTACCAAGCTCTGGGTGCTTGTTTTAACCCATAGAGGGCTTTCTTCAACCTGCAGACATGAGTGTCTCGATTCTGAACTTCAAATCCCAGAGGTTGTTCCACATACACCTCTTCCTTTATTGCACCATGCAGAAAA